>JANHFL010003545.1:136313-158722 GCA_032468155.1 Oxyrhabdium leporinum | reverse complement strand
GGAAGGAAGGAAGGAAGGAAGGAAGGAAGGAAGGAAGGAAGGAAGGAAGGAAGGAAGGAAGGAAGGAGAGTATAATGGGTGTGAGGAAGGGTCTGAGGGAAGTCCTGCCTTAGCGCTTGGCCATCACAGGTGCCCCCAACACGAGTGATGTCAAGCTGGCCACGCCCACCTTGGCTCCCCCAGCCATGCCCCCATGCCCTCTCAAGGTCAAACATAACCCTGATGCGGCCCTCAATGAAATTGAGTTTGACACCCCTGATCTGATATATAAAATAAGACATGAATGTGTAAATGAGGGGGAATACTCTTGCATTTATGTACATTAGAAAGTTGTAGCATTTGGGATTTCCTTTAATTCAGAGAGTGCTTACTTTATGGAACTCAAATTTTATTCAGTTTGGATTTTTTAAATTCTTATGATTGTTAAGCACTGTTTCCAAGGGTACGAACAACGACTGCAAAAGGTCAAAAACCAGAATAGTCTCTGTCATGGTGAGGTCAATATTGCTCTGCATAGTTCATACCACGCCCCATAACTGCCAGGTTTCCTTATATTGTGCAGAAATGTGCAAATTATATTTACTTATACTGTACAGGTTTTATTGAGAACATGAAATTTGTACCATCCAAAGCACAGTATGTAAAAGTCAGCGAATGTGTCCACATTTGACCCTTAAAAGGGAAAAACAGCATCCTGGAGATGGCTTTTTGTTCCTTCGAAATTTTTGCAATTTGTTTTTTTTTTTTCCTGGTGCTCCTGAGCCTAAACAGTATTGGCTGGATAGCTCATGTTAGTATGAGAATTTCAGCTTCCTGTATTGCAATCTCAGCTATCAAAAGCTGCAGTTTGACATTTGTTGACATGTTAAGAGTATTTAGATGACAAAACTGTTAAGATCATAGAATGCACAGCTGGGTGAATTACTATCATAGCTTATACCAGAGGTGTCAAACGGAAGGCCCATGGGCCTGACCCAGCCTACGGAGTGCTTAAATCTGGCCCGCAGGGCCGGCCTGGAAATAGCAAGGGACTGGCCTGTGGTGCCTCTGGCAGCCGAAATGGGGCATGGGGGGAGTTGCGTGCAGGCCCCCACAACCTGTTTTGACCCGGCAGAATGCTGCAGGAGGCCATCCAGGCTGAAAATGGGGCACGTGGGGGCTGCACGCGGAGGCCCCGTACCCCATTTTGGCCAGCAGAGTGCTGCAGGGGGCTGTCCAGGCCAAAAACGGGGTGCAGTCCTACGCCCAGTTTTGGCCAGCAGGGTGCTACAGGAGGCATCCGTCCTGTCCTCCCCCCCACCAGCTAGCCCACGGAGTAGAACTATAATGCTGATCTGGCCCTCAAAGAAATCCAGTTGATACCCATGGCTTATACTTATAGCCCAATGTTGACATAAAGGGCAGCAACCTACTTATACAGGTAGTCCTCGACTTACAACATTTCATTGAATGACTGTTGAAAAGTTACAGCGGCCCTGAAAAAAGTGGCCTATGACTGTTTTTCACACTTATGATGTTGCAGCATCCCCATGGTCACATGATCAAAATTCAGATGCTTGGCAATTGACTCATACTTATGGCAGTTGCACTGTCCCAGGGTTACATGATCACCTTTTACAATCTTCTGGGAAGCAAAGTCAATGGGGAAGCCAGATTCACTTAGCAACCGTGTTATTAACTGAACAAAGGTAGTGATTCACTTAACAACTGTGGCAAAAAGGTCATAAAATGAAGCAAAGCTCACTTAACAACTGTCTCGCTTAGCCACAGAAATCCTGGACTCCACTGTGGCTGTAAGTCGAGGACTGCCTGTATCTAATGTGTCCTCTTAGCCAATAAATGCTTCAGCCACCTATTTGTGCTCTAGTTGTTCATCATCTTGTATGAATACATCCAATCTACTTTCAGAGGATCACAACGAAAAATAGCCTTTCTCCAATTAAATAAGTTATTTGGCCCTGGCCTGTTGTTGGCCCTGTTGGCCACCATCTTCAGCATTGTTCTACTCTTCAAACCAGAAATGATTCTGTAATCCCAGTTTTATAGAGTATTGCTGCCTCCAAAAATATGATACTGTCTTCTCAAGGTGATTTCAATCCAGAGAATTGGATGCCTTGGATTAAAGTAAAATCTGTTTGCCTCAACCTACCTTTTTTTTAATGCTGAGATTAGTGTTATTCAACCTCTGCTTTGTGCGTCTATGAGTTGAGTTCATGTAGTCATTGAATTAATGTATAATTCCTTGTGTATTGGGAGCAGGTTATCTCCCCGCAGCGGGTTCACACTACTATATCTCCATCACTGCTGATGTCCCCAATGGTATTTAGCCAGAGTGCCCCACAGCTGCCAAAACCAAGTGAAAGTGGATGGCTGCCAGTCATGAATCAAGAAAGTACTTCTGGATCAGCAAACCTTCTTCTGCCTCTACAGAACTCAGAAGCAACCATCCCAAAGAGCAACCCACTGACCAAGTTACAGCTACAGGAAACGCTTCTGCATCTGATCCAGGTAGGACACCCTCAGCTCTTAACCGCCTATACCTTTTGTTGGTTGTGGTGTTTGTACATGTGAGATAAAAGATTTGGAGCGGAAGCAAACTCTGTTCTTGTGCATCAGTTGTACAATGTAGTTGTCTGACTCCTATTGTTAGATGCTACAATGGAATTACAATGCCGTTATAACACTGTTAATTGTTAATGCAGAAAATTCTTCATATATTGAGATGGATGGTTGGTTTTGGAAAGCCACATATTCCTATTATGTGTTCTATGAGACCAGCTAGACAACATCATTTGATTGGTCTGTAACTGCTCGATGAGCTTTATAAAAAAGAAGTAGAATTTGGATTTCCCAGGATTATCCTTAGAGTTTCCATTTGGGTATCCACTGGTACCGATGTCTGTGGAAATGCTTAATCATCTAGGTAAGGGCTGTCAAACTGCCGGCCCACAGGCTGGATGTGTCACATGCTGGCCACACCCACGCCCGGTTTAACGAAGGGGCAAAAAGTCCCTGTATGTCATGTGACGACGCCGTGGCAACGTGAGTTTGACACCCCTGATCGAGGTCACGGTTGTCCCAAAGGTGCTTTTCCAAAAGGCAATTGGAATTGTTTGCTTTTTTCCCCCCCTTGAAAACGTTTTGCTTCCCGTTCAAGAAGTGAACTTCAAGTGCTTCTTGGATAAGTAGCGAAATGTTTTCAAGGGAAAAAAAACCCCAAGAAAGTCCAGTTGCCTTTTGGAAAAGCACTTTTGGGACGATGAGTACCAACATATTCATGACGACTTCTCATGATGTTTGTGTAACTTTTTGAGCAGGTAAACATCACATAATAAAATATCATTTAAATAAATAAATGGAAAACTGGCGTTCCAAACATAAAACATCATCCTTTAAAATCATGGGTCCGCAGACATTCCTTAAAAAAATTTAGACTATCTTGGAAAATAAAAACAGTAAGAAAGCTTTGCCCTAGGGTTATTATATCTGGACTGCAAAATTTTTGATGATCACTATATGGTGGTAGCAGAGAGTTATATAACATTTTAACTTAAATCTGGATTTTTGTAGCCTAGATATGATAGTTATACTTCTCCCCAGTGTTTTCTTTGGGAACATACTCACAAATATATATTTTAGATATTTTATATATATATAAATATGTATGTATTTATTTATTAAATGTATATGCTGCTCATATTGTCAGATGATGGGGTAGTTTACAATATAAGTTAGGGAGAAAATCACATGGGTTATTTGTCTGATCTTTGGGTGTGTGTCTACTCTGTGTGTGACTTTAGCCAGGTGTTTTTTTAAAAAAAACATTTGTCAATATCTGTATGTGGTCTAAATAATGTTGTTTTCCACGGAGTGTCTATTTAATCTGTTTTCTATGTGTATAAGTGTGGTTGTTTTAGGGCTACCCTGTCAGAGCTTCTGACATCCTGATCCCCAGAGGTTGTTTTTTTTTAAATGTGACATTATGATTTCCTTTTAACTAATCTGTTTGTGTTTTCAGAATGACGACAACTTCCTAAACGTCATCTATGATGCTTATCTCGGCAGCGTGAGAAAAGCAGCACTGAAAAAGCCCATCTGAAGCATAACATTTTAACTAAATGTAGCCTGGTTTTCATGTTGGGGAAAAGCAACACAACAGAAGAGGATTTTAACCTCCCGCAAGACTTTAAATTATCTTCATTGGAAGCGTATCTTGTTCAAAGAAATTAGTACATGGGATTATTAGTGCCTTCCTGATTACAGTGTGAAAACAACATCAAAATAACTTACATTGTGGCTCCTTAAAAAAAAAACCACGGTGTAGATGCCACAAAAGCCGTTTCATTAAAATGACAAAAATAGCATAATGATGTCGTGTGCAAGCTCCTCCCCTTTCATGCGTGCCTGTATCATGATGTGTGTACCCGAGGCCTGGGACTCGTGTTGCATCGAGGCTTTTCTTGTCCTTTGCTTCCCACCTGGATGCCACCTCGTTGGCGGTATGCTGGCTTGTATAAAGATCAATATGATTGCTTTGGTTTTTCCAGGTTTTGTGGGTTTATAAATGTATAACGGCTATTAATTATGTGGGTACCGAAAGGCCCTGCACAGTTCAAAAACTTATTCAGAGAAGTGCTTCAAACTCCATACGAACGCAGAACCTACTTGCTATTTGTTAAAGACATTTCGTTCTTTTCCCAGGCTTCTGCGATGAAAATAAAAGGATAACGCTTTAAGGAAGCCACTCCTCAGCTCTTAAAGCAGTAGCACCTTTTTTTCTGGCTTGGGCAGAAGTCTGAAAAAAGTGGGGATACTCAATAGAGAGTTGCTGGGTGGCACAAGGTCTGAAGGCTTCTTCTGAATTCTTTTTGGAGTATGCACATTTTGCTGGGAATGCCTGTTGCTAGGAGTCACAAGTTTTTCTACTTTGAACTATTTAGAAAGAATAAATATCGAATACATATTTATTGGCCACCAGGTGGCAGGATAGGTCTGTTGTTTTGTTGTATCCACTTTTAAATAGATGATTTCTACGGTAGCATCAGAGAGCTGCGATTTTATTTTCTATCAACTACCAGCAAGTTGTTCAGAAATCAGCAAAGTGTACTTGATCCTAGATGACTTCTTGAAGGTAGGGCTACCACATATGGGCTGCACAAATCTGGAGGGCAGCAAACCATTTAATAAAACTTTAACTCTTTGACAGTTAAAGCAATTATTTGGATTTTTGTGCCCCAGATTTGTTATCTCTAGTAAAAATAATGAGTGCATATAGTATATCAGCCTTATTAACACGTTTGAAAAACTCTAGGCTAGACAATAAGCAATTCTTTTTGTCATATCACTTCAGTGTTTCATAAACAGACACAATCTGGCCCTATCCCATGGAATGTGGTAACTTAACTGGAAAGTGATTTTCATGTTTTTAAAATGGTGCTCATACCATGAGTTATGGCAAAGGAGAGAAGGTTTAGGGCTATCAGATCCAGACATCAGGAAAGAGGTACAGAAAACTTTAACTGGGTTTTTCAGTCGTGATCTGATAGCCATAAGACGATTAGGGTAAGATTTATTACTGTAGTAAATTTATAACGCCACGATTCCAAGAGGCCATAGATATTTACGTCTGTTACTCTGTGTTTTATGAGAGCTCACCAGTTGCTAAAGTATCTGAAAGACAGAATCAGTTAAGAGAAATACAACATTCCCATTTAAACTATGAATTTTTTAAGACACCATTTGGATTATGTCAACTGCGGTGAAGCCCAAATTTATCCACAAATTATGAAAGACGTAAGATTGTTCTCTTTTTTTAAAAAAAAAAGAAATTGTAAGTCTTTTCTATTTTATAATTATAAAATTATAACTGTTCAAAAATAAACTTTGGTTTCCACTATCCCTACTTTGTGATGTATAAAACTGTTGCCTTCTACTTGCATTAAATTATAACTCCCAAACGTACCAGCCTCTACAGCAGGGGTGGGGAACCATGGTCCTTTTATGACTTGCAGACTTCAACTTCCAGAATTCCTGAACCAGTCATTCAGGGAGTTGACATCCACAAGTCATAAAAGGAATGTACAGGAATGTAAAAGTTGTAGCAAATATATCCGGAGGAACTGTGAGAAATAGGCCAATACCTGTCTGAAATTCTTTTAAGGGATGGCTGCATTGTTTTAAATTATTAAAACCAGGACAAAGAATGAATAGTTTCATTTTTATTGTATTGTTCCATGAACAGATGGGCAATGGTTTGGTGATCTATTTGTAAAGAAAATAAAACGAAGAACAAATATTTTTGTGTCATCTCATTTCTGCATTGTGCTTTTTGAGATTTATTGTTTTCAATATTGAGTTTAGTTCTTGTTAAATATATTGGATGTAAATCGAATACCCAAAGGATAAAGTGTTACCGCATTTAGTACATAGTTTACTTCTTTTGAAAGGAAGTGCCTACAAGTCAGTCTTGTCTCCTGATAATCTCCTGGACAGGTCCCTACAGTTTTCCTAGCAAGACTTTGGAAGCGGTTTGCCCTTTCCTCGTCCTTTCTAGACCTGGGGGAAAATGACTGGTCCGAGGTCACTAGCTAGGTTGATGCCTAAGGTGGGACTAGAACTCACAGTCTCCCCGTTTCTTGGTGCCTTAACTCCTGCATCAAACTGGCTCTATAGTTTACTTTAGACATATCTAAAATCTGAAATCAATTATTCATTCTGCTTGTCAGTTGTAAATTATTTACTGAGATGAATGGAAACTCCCTGTCAGGAAAATAAGAGTATTCTTTATGAATTGAGTCACTATTCATTGAGTCATTATTAAGAATAGCTTTTGTTAGTGCCAAGATGTCAGAAATTCCACACAGAATTTCTAAGAATGGAAAAATGACAGAGAAGATGACAGGTGTCCTGTTCCAAAGGGGAACAACCACAACAGAGAAATCCTGGGCACAGCATTTTAGGAAGGTGGTTGAGATACAGAGGAGAACAAGCAAGATGACTGGGGACTTTGCAGGAAAAGCATAGGAGGAAAGGTGGAAGCCTTTGAACGTTTAGGTAGTTCAGCTTGGGTCAGTAAAAATTGCAAGTAGGCATGGTAGTGTTATGTAGAAGACAGAGCAGAATTATTTATTCCGGAAGACAGAACATGAAACAAAGTGTTTAAATTGCAAATTTGGAGCAAAAAAAAAAAAGAACTCTGAAAAGGGTTACCACACTGAGCCACATGCTTTTTAATACTTCAGCAAATGGAATATATGATCTATTTCAAATTTCATTGTGAGAAATGAGAATTAAATCTCAACGCTGACAATGTTTAAAACTCTCCAACTGAGAATTTACCGCCTCCTAGGTAGTCTACGTATATATCAATAAATGTCAATAACTCTCAATTCACTAATTGCTATCAACTTCCCATGAAATTGTTGGCTGAAATGGTTAGGAATAGAAAATTTGCAGAAAGTACAGAGCCAAAGGTTGCCCGCCATTTCTGAATCATCTTATCTAGATTTAAGAACTCCAAGGTTATTTGGTCTTAATGTGTGCCCATGCAAAAAATTCACTCTTACAGGATCCTGGATAGTGGCCATACTGCCCCTGCCAAATTTCTCCAAAGAAAGATTATTCTAAGGATTCTGAGAAGTCAATTTGAATGCCATCAGCAGTTCCTATTCTTGTTTATTTAGGAAACAACCTGCTTTATCCTCTGTCCTCAAAGACACACTTGTAATAATCAACTTTGTTGTCTGCCTCTGAACAAATTCCAGTCTTTTTTAATCTATATTTATGGGCAGCTTCCAAAATTAAAATCCCTTATCTTCATTTTCCTAATCTCAGTGTATAGAGCACAGAACATTCTTTGCGTAAAAGGAAATAAGTTAGCTGCCTTGGGAGGAAAGTATTATATCTATAACAAATATTGTATTACGTATTTTCAAAGATTAGAAATGATAGTCTTACATCAAATAAAAAATTAGTCCTGGGGTACATTGAGGCTTAAACTTTATCAGATTTATTGTGCTGCAAATTTGTAAAATGAACCAGTATATGAGTTGTTATATTCCATAGCAAGATTTACAAATTCTTGCCCTCTGTATCCATATGGAAGTCTGTCCATATAGTGATCTCAATATCAGACTCAAGTATACATAATATAAACGTATTGCTAATAATTGTTGGCAACATATCTTCACAGTAAATTTTTGTTTTTTATGTCAAGCTTTGTAACTCAGGTCCTGAGCATCAACATCTGTCAAGTGTGAACAACCAGATCTACACGTATAGAGTTCAAACTAGTTACTTTATTGTCTCTGCCTATAATACAGGAATCTCCCAAGACTGTCAGCTTTCATCTGGGAAAGACCAGATAAGGTTCAAAGGCAATCAGATGCTCTCTTGTGTTTTATGAAGCGAGTCTGAAGTAATTCTCTGCTTGACCCCCAACTTGGATAATTGGTCTCCAACAACATTTCCATAAAATGTACCATAAAGACGAGGATCAACAACTTGACAGGAAAGATGGTTATGGAAATAGAAATTATCAGTTTCTACATTGACAAAAATAACATAGACACCGAAATTAATAACAGTATATTCTTCATTGGCCAAGTTATATGAAGTGGTCTACTACATCTAGTTCTTCTCCAGATATATTTTTTTCTTTCCTTGGTGAATTTATTAAACATAACCTGGTCCTTTTCCAAGTTTATTTTTAAGCCAAATGGTTCTCTTGCTTTGTAGTTCTTGTATGTATCTTTGTAACTCTTCTGGGTCTTGTGAGAAGAGAACAATGTCATCTGTAAATCTTAAGTGATTTAAAGAGGCGCCATTGATTTTTACTCCATCTTTGCCTTGCCTATCCTGCGAAATACTTCTTTAATGCAGGCTGAGAAGAGGCTAGGTGATATTGTATCATCTTGTCAAACACCTCGTTCTGTGTAATTAGTAATGCTAATGTGTAACTCCAGGATATTACTCATACTTCAGGTGAATAGTATTTCTACTGTGAGCTTTCTTAAAACAATATTGGAAAACAGGCACCTGAATCAGGCATCATGTTACAGTATATGCTTATGGCGAAGTATACAACAAAGAGAAAAAATAATAATTACAATACAGTATTAATTATCTCATGATCTTGTTTCTTCCTGAGGAAGTGAATTCCAAAGCATGTGAGCTCCTATAAAAGAAGCCTGCCATTCAGCTAATGCCTTGTATAGTTGTGGGCCTTCTTGAGATATTCGTATCCAAGTCTAGAAGGGCTTTATTTAAACTTTCCATTGTCTTTCTAAATCTTCTTTTCCAAAGTGATCCCAACTTTGAAGTTATTTTTTGCAAAGGACTGTTTCAGCTATTTCCAACTTAACTTTCATCTTGTTTAGATTTGCCCAGTTCAAATGTCTTAAAAGTTTCATTTCAAAGAGGAAAACCTTGTGTAGACATGCATTATATTAGAGCTCCCTCTTGTGCTTACAAAAAAAAAATAATCTGATATATTTATAAGAAAAGAAAATTTAACAGATGACATGCAAATTAAACCAAGCTGGTTCCAGGACAATGAACTAAAATTTATTATTTATTACTCCACATTTATTATTTTATACATTCCTTGTATCCCGTCTTTATTATTTTTACAAATAATTCAAAGCAGCGAACATATCCATCACATCTTCCCCCTATTTTCCATACAAGAACAACCCTATGAAGTAAATTAGACTGAGAGAGAGTGGCTGGCTCAAAGTCACCTGGCCAGCTTTCATAATTCAAATAGGATAATAATTAAAATAAACTGTTTTGAGATTGGTAAGATACTTATTTGTATAACTATATAAAATGTCCAGTTTCTTTTCTATCCAAATTTCTCTTTGGATTTTTCAGGAAAAAAAGAAAGATAGCAAATCAAATCAAAGATACGCTATCTGCTAAAAAAAAATCTTTGCAGAGTTGGCCAGATATAATTTGTAACTATCCTTATCTCTCTTAGACATTTGTAGTTCTGAAACTGTTAAAAATAATTAAACAATTGATCAGTAATAAAGAAAAAAGTAAACATTCAGAAAAGTTAATTAGGCTTTCCTCTTGAATTATGAAAGTCTAAACTGTTAAATTCCTGAATTAAAGAGAAAAGTTCAGAAATTTAAAGTAGATATAAGGAAAAAAAATAAGATTATTCAGTGAACCAAGCTTTAATTAAAACCTGAAAATTCAGATTGGCTGCTCTCGGTCACTAAGTAAGTACTGCAAAGCCATGAATGGTTTTCGGAGAAAAGTATAATCGTGAGGATTTTAAAGTCTTCTGGGCTCATCCCCATCGTTCCTCAGAAGAAAATGGCTCTTCTGCCAGGTTTCTGACAGTTAATAATAATGATGAATGATTTTTTTCAAGTCAGGAAAGAAAAAACGTGAAACAATTTCTCCTTCATCTCCAGAAAGTTGCCATTTTGAGTCTCCCTCGCCATCGATTTCTTAGTATACATTACATTCAGACCAATCTGCTTGGATAAGTGACTTTCTGGCCTTAGCATCAATCTGTCATGTGAGCTTTAAAAGAAAAAGAAAAAGTTAAGCTGACATCAAGGTAGCTGTTGTGCATGGAATAGGTTTCTTATTGCTCCCCAAAGTTTGTGAGGACCTTAAAAGAACACGGGGTGCCTCAGGGTGAGAAGGTATTGGGAGGCCTGGTGGGCTGGGTCTGTGCTAGACCACCCAGGGCCTTCCCCATCCTTAAGGCACTTTGTGCTCCACTTAACAATCCACACAGTTGTTTAATAACCACATTGGGAAAGAGCGGGGGGGGGGGAGGATGTGCCATTAAGCAAGGAGATCACATGATCACATCGCTTAATGACCCTTATGACTTGCAATTATAATGGGAGGCTGTATTATGGTGATAAGTCAAGACTACCTATGCATTTTTAAACCCACCCACCCCGATATGCTGGATTATTGTTTATATTAATAATCGCTTGCTTTTGGTCTGAATTACAAAGATGAGAATTGTACAACAGAAATGTGGGGAGGAAAACACTGGAATGCTATGCTCTATTTTAATTTAGTTAATGACAGGAGATGTTTCTATCTGCCATTTTACTCTGGGCTACTTGAACAAATCTAAATTTAGTTTGTAGTAGGGAGAAACATCTGCCGTAGAAATTAATTCATATGCGTTGTTTCATAAAGTGGGGGAAAAGCATGTTTTTAACCAGAAAGCAATAAAAATGAAAAGTAGGTACAGCATAGAGTTTAAGAACACTAAAATCTTAGAATAACTTTTATCTTGATTTGTTTACTGTGTTTGAGTCTATCTCCAATTTATCTGAATTTGCCAACATTTACGTAGGTTGAATGGAATATTGCATTAAAGCTATGGAATATAATTTTAAGTCTGGGATTACCATGGTTAAGTGTGAAAGTTTGTTTTTTGGTTTACTGAAGTAAAAATATGTCATTATCCAATGAAAGCAGCATAAGTTTGTCTGTTTTGCTATCGCTACTCTTCCATTCCACCCAAGGCAGAAATGGCAGAAAATGGTGTCCTTTCCCAGCTATTTTATGCAACAATTCCATATCTTTTGTGATGCATCTTGTGGAACAGAAAACTATAGCCAAAGTGGCTTTCCTGATATGTATATGTGAATGACTGGCCTTAAAGGTTACATTTCCAATGCTTTTTTTTTAAAAAGCAAAACAAAAACAAAAATAATACCAGATTTGGCAATAATTCGCTTGGGACAATAGGGCAGTGGTTTGCAACCTGTGGTGCATGGACCACTAAGAGGTGCAATGTCTCATCACGGGGTCCACAAAGACTTGAAAAAAAAATGTTACAATTTAAATCTTGAGTTGAGCCTTGGGGGTCTATGGCCATGGTCCCTGGCCACAAAAGGTATTTAAAGGGGGTGAAGAAAAGGTTGAGGACCACTGATTTAGGGCAAAAATATTCCTCTCTAATCCTTTTGGAGGAGACTTTGTTACTTCAAGCAGGAGGATCACATTTAGAAACACCTCTGCTGTTATTCAGATAGTTATTAGTATTCTGACTGATAATTCATAGATATTTAGAATCCCTTTGTATTTTCTCCATTGTGCATGGGCTTTCAATTTCTTTGGTACTCACATCTCATTAACACGACTTTTTTTTTTCTCCCTTGCAAAAGACAGATGAGGACACAAAATGAGAAGGCTTTCAAGCTGATGACTCCCCGACTCCCCGAATGCTTCCCACTAACTCAGCCTCCTGCTGGGATCCCTTTCTTCTCCATTCAGCCTTTCAGACACTTTTCAAAGTACAAAGCAGGGCAACCGGTGCACGCCATTTTTTTTTAAATTAATGTTCCTTTTCACTGTAAATGAGCTTGCATGAAGAAACGGGGTAGAAAGCAAAACGGATCCTGTCTTTTGTGCCACGTGAAGAGATGGCACAGAATAACAATTGTCACTGTTGTGGAAGAGCACGTGCATTAATTTATTGTAACCCTGCACAAAGGATGTTCAAACTTCATGCTAAACCTAGATGAGTAACTCAATACTCCCTGTCTGCATATGTCCCCCACCCCACCCCATTTTTGCATACACCAAAATACCTCCAGTTTGCACTACTGAATTTTTAAAGTTATTTTTGGGGGCAAAGCAAGAGGTAAAATAGGTAAAATGTGAGTCATCGATTAGGGTTTTGATTGTGCCAGACATGTCAAGTGGTGGAATATTCTTACCAAAACGGGAATCCCAGAATATCTTATTGTCTTCCTGTGAAACCTGTACACTGGAAAAGAAGTTACAGTCTAGATGAAATATGGCAAAGCAGACTGTTTCTCATTGGCAAAGAAATGAGACAACACCATATGCTCTCTCATTATTTATTCAACCTGTATGTTGAGTATATTTTCTGGGAGGCTGGACTGGAAGATGGGGGTGGTTTTAAATAACCAAGAACCTGTGCTATGTTTATGACGCTACTTTGATAGCTGAACATGGAAATGATTCACAAGCTCTAATAATAAAAAATCAAGGAGCACAGTGAAAAAAAACGAGTCCATAATGCTGAGAAACGCGGAAGGACAGAAAAAGGATTATGGTTTTTATATTGTAGTTTTTAATGTTGTAAGCAGCCAGGAGCCACCTGTGTCAGTTGGGTGACCATAGAAATGTGTTAAATAAATAAACAGGATAACTAGTAGGAAAATGGATGGATTCGTTACAACGGCAGAGGCTGTATGGTTGCAAGACCTAAAGGCTCCTTGTGGACGGAAATTTTGTAGGAGAACATCTATCTATGCGGTCTCTAAGAATTGATAATCAAACAATTGATTAATGAAGAGATAAAACAAATCCATTAAGATTCTGCACTCATGTCCCTCTAAATACTCCCAACCTGTGTTCTTCTCTCTTCATAAAATTAAAATTCCCCTCTTGTAGGGAAATAATTGTCGTCTGCCTACATCTCTACACTCCTCCTAGGTTGAGACCTTCAAAACATATTTATTTTGATCAAGTTTGTTAGACAACCCAAGTTGGGCTGAGGAGGAGAATTACACTGGGGTGTGCGTGACTGTTTTGTGCATGTGGGTTAACGTAGAATTTTCTGTTCCTTTTAGAAGAGACCATTTAATTATTTCACTTCTTCATTAGATTTTTTAAATCTCTGCAGTCAAGGGACTCTTGGCACCCCAATATATTTCTGTTAGCCTTACAAAAGCACACTTAGGAGTACTTGTCATTCTCCATTCAGTCATGTCCGAACCCCAGCCACTCTATGGATCAGCATTCACCATGCCCCTCGGTCTTGCACCACCTCCTTCAGACCTGCCATGGTTATCGTGGTGTTACCTTTTATAGTGTCCAGCCAGCAGGTACTAGGGTGGCCCATTATCCTTTTTCCACTGATCACTCTCAGCATGACTGACTTTTCAAGTGAGAGAGCTCTCATGATATGACCAAAGTGTTTGGCAATCTAGGCTTCGAGTGATATTTTTTGGTGAAGTTCAGTTAGGACTTCTTTGTGATTTTTGCAGTCCATGGAATGTGTTGTCTCCAGCACCACAATTCAAAGATGTCCACCCTTCTCCTATCTGCATTTTTCAGAGTCCACGTTTCACAGCCATAAGTAGCAACTGGAAAAATAATTAAATGCATTAACTAATCTGCATTTAGTTGGGAGGTTTGATATCTTTGCTCTTCCAGATGTTATTCATGCCAGGTATTGCAGTTTTTCCAAGTGTTATGTGCTTTCTGATCTCAGGGCTGCAGCCACCACATTGGTCAACTTTAAAGCCCAGGAAGATGAATTCCTTTATGGTTTCAATGGTTTCTTTGTCACCCTACACTCTGACCTGTGTGTTCTCTGCAGTCACCGTTATCTTTGTTTTCTTGATGTTAAGGTGCAATCCAAATTTTTCACTTTCATCTTTGACTTTCAGAATTAGCTACTCTAGATCCTCCTTGCTTTCCACGATCAATATTGTATCATCTGTACTAAAATATCTGTACTGAAGTATCATCCTCTTTATTGTAAGGTTACTTAATAAAATCTTGCAAGTCTGAAAGTATCCCTCCCCACTTCCACTTTTAGTCTTCCAAAAACAGTAGAGAATCCCTTCTGAGATACTTTTGCCATCCCTCCTTCTTTGGACTCAAATTTCACTTATCAGACTGTTGTCTGATAAGCTTTTCCTTCTGTCTCCCAAGGTCATTCCCACATACTGTACTATTATAGTTTCTCACTTCAGAATGGTAGGAAACTGATATTCAATAATGTAATCACACACAATTCCAGAACAAAAAATAATAATTTTTGGCCCCACTACTCTCTCTGCTAAGTGAAAATTCTTGCTAAGACTCTATTCTGCTTTCTTTAGATTCTGCCCTCATATTTTTCAGGATCAGAAACACTCACCCATCAATCTCAGCAGAGAAAGCTTGGTCCAACCTTTTGTACTGTGTGAGCAGGTGAGTTGGTCAATTCCATTCAGTTTTTGACTAGCCTCTGAATGCTCTCACAGATACAGTGAACAATGAATCCTACAGAAATATTACTGGATTGTCATTGTCTTTGAAGAGAGAACAACTATGATGTGGACTGCATCAATCTGGATGAGCATTGGATGGCAGCAAAGAGCTACAGTTTGCCATATGTCTTTGTTGTCTTTGAGGTTTTGTAGCTCAGAATTGATAGCTCTGAAGGTAGTATCTTGCTCCCATTTCCACCCTGTGCGACAGATCGGTTGTTTTCACACATCCCCAGAATGTCCAGTAATTTTGCAAGTCTAGTGGTGGATGGTCATTGCGTGTGCTAATTCCCCCTTGCTTCTAAACTAATTTAAATTATGATATCACCCTATTTCTCATGCTTTTTGCATTAATGTGTCTGTTTTCATAGTTTACAGTCCACCAGCTTTTTTTCCTGAGGGGAACCCCAAAGCAGCAAACTATGCAGCAGAAAACAATATAACACAAAATGTCAGGATAATGATCAATACTGTGTGCCTGACCTAAATTCTCTCTTTTAATCAGACTGTCCTGGGTAATAGGATTTGGGGTTCAATATATTTCATATTTTCATGGTAATGGTAAAACACTAGAAGCTAAGAAATAAATTGGATTTGAAGAGCAGAGCAGGGAATATATTACCGGTAGACAACACAAGACAAAACCTTCCATGAAATTGGGAGCTAAGGGTTTTTTGGAGGGATCAGAAATCAGGAGGTTTGTTTAAAGTTGTGAAATTGTGATGCCATGCTGCTTTTAAAAAAAGACTTAAAGTTGGCTAGTTCTAGGCTCTGGAAGGACAGATTGATGCATCATGTCTCCAGAAATTAGAGTAATCCTGGCTGATTTTATCTCAGCCCAGTTCCTTAAATCTGCAGCTGTTTCTGGTATATGAGGGGATTAAAAGGCCGGCAGTGGATTATGTATATCCCATGGCTTTTGCTGTTTACGGAGTTCCCCTTCTAGTCTGCCATTCCTACAGGGCATGGATACTAGCCTCTCTTTGATACCCTTCACAGCTATGGAGCAGAGTATTCCTTGAGATTCTAAACCAACCCAGAAGGTTCTAGTGGTCCTCTCAGGAAGCTGTTGCCCATCTGAAAACAGGAAGGAGAAGAGACACAGGGATAAAAGCGTGAAGGGTTAGATGCTTCTACATCTACCCTGATTCAAGCTTCATCCCAACAAACCATGATGTTGGAGACTCATTTTCTGGAGCCAGGAACAACTTAAAAGGAAAGAAATGGGCTAAACATTCTGTCTATGCAACTGATTTTGCTGCCGATATTTTGGACACAGAGGATGCTCCTGTGGCTTTTCTTCTCATTCAGCTGCCTCCTGCCCTTCTCAAGGCCCCAAATGAAAATACCATTTGAAACGTAAGTGGCCTACATTTTTTTATGTGTTTCTATTATTTATGCTATTTAGCTCTTCACCCTTTAAAGTCTCTCAGCGCTGCTATTCTACACCCCATCTCCTAACCATCCCTTTTGCCCAACACCCACATTTCATGTTGTGTAATATAAAAGCCATCTTTTGTATCAGGATTTCTTCCCTAAGTATACATTTTCACTCCTTGAACATATGTGGGACTTCTCAATCCTCTTTCGACTTGTTTTCTGCCCCTGTCTCAAAATGGCCATTAGAGTTGATGCAAACATTTTACTCACTATTATTTATATCTTATTAAAACCATCGTTTTAGTTGAAGAACAGCTGGCAGAAGCTTCTCTGTCAGTTTGCATTTTAAAGGTTGCAAGTTCAAGCAACTCAAGAAAAAAAAACCCTGCACATTTGTCTGACTTGTATAGAATTGCTGAACTATGTTGCACTAAAATAGCATAGGAAGAGAATTAAGTCTGGTAAGGTGAGGAGAATTAAGAGAAGCATATATAGACTCCCACATTCAACCTATATCACAAATTGAGTTAAAATGTTAGTTATGAATTGGGGGTGAAGTTATACATACTTTGGGCAAATCATGATTTAAACAAATTTAGGCAAATCAATGCCCTGCTTAGAACTAACCACAGCACAAATTGATAGCCAGAGGTCTATTTTTGAACCACCAATAGCCAGGTTGAGAAAGGCTATTAGGCCCAAAGCACTGGAGGGTTTTGCATCTATTTGAGTGTATGCTTTCTATGTCTGTTCTGTCAAAGCATTTTCTTTTTCTTCTTCTTTTCTCTTTGTTTGTTCCTGAATGGATTCTTCTCTTCTTCTGAATCTTTACTTCAACTAAGGGCAATGGCTTAAAAATCTTTTCCCTCACACCAGTTTGAGGGAAGGAAATAAATGTCTTTCTCTCAGCAGTTTTTTCAGCTGCGGCCTCTTCTCATTAGGGCTGTCTATCTTTCTGTTTTCTTCTTCATTTGTCTCCTGGGCTTTGGATCTGTTTATATAGCTTCTTCCTCATGAGGCCTCTGATAACAGAGCTCTCAGGCAGTCATCTTGTCTTCCTCCCTTTCTGTCAAGTTACCATGAAGTTCTCTTCATCTTATCATCAACCCATGAGTGATACAGGCTTAAGCTGCCCATGGTTGTACCAGTGTTAAAGTATTCTTAGAAGCAGCTTCAAATGGTGCAGAAATGTGTTGGAATATGTTACCCTTTGCCTTGGAGGAAAGTTGGTGGCAGCGACTGGTATAGCAGTATAGTTTTTGGCAGACTCAAATACAGATAGATATCACGAAAAAGGGATAGGGCTTTGGGCCACTCATTCTCTCTCAACCCGATGCACCTCATTGGGGTTGTTGTTGTTGTGGGGGAAAAAAGAGGAGGAAGGAGCATTATGTAGGTTTGTTGCCTTGGGTTACTTATAAAACAATAAAGGAGGGATAAAAATGTAATAAATAGGAAAGGCAGCCATAGGTAGCTCATTGGATCAATAGCAATAAAAGTTGTATTTCCCAGAACAAAAAAAACCCTCTTGATTTAAAAAAAAATGTGGAATTGCAACAGTGATTGCAGCATAATTAGTGTGGCATGACATGATTAAATCATCATTGCTCTGTTGTGAGGCAAATTCTTCCCCTTTCATCCTTGAGTGCAATGTGCATACAAATACACAAGGTGCAGAGTTGACCACACACCAGTGCAATGTTGATTTCATCATGATGTCATTCCACATACAATAAGTCATGCTTTCCTTTCCCTTCCGCCCAGTCTTCCATTGTCCCTGCAGATGGGCCTTGACATCCAACAGCCTTAGGCCTGTTTCTTTTTCTTTTTAATAAATAGATAATTGTTCACAAAAGTTAATGGCCTAATAAGAAGAAAAAGGATCACATCCTTCCCACACCTATATATTTCCAGCTCATCTTCTGATTCTCTCTATTCTTAGTGCAAAGGTAAGCAATTTTTGCGGCACAGAGGAAAAACTTGCATTTTTTCCTCTGTGCACTTTCTGAGGGCTTTGGACTGGCAGAGCTTTAACTGAAATTCTTGTGCTGACAACTGATTTAGAATTTGCAGGATGGAAACAAAAGCAGAAGGATGAGATGCAGAAAAGAGATGCAGTGTTTCCCAACCTTGATCACTCGTAATCCTCACATGTTGAAATGGCCAAGGTTGAAAACCACTGACCTGTAGCATCAGAGGTACCTCCTCCATTAGGTCACACTGACCTGAACTGAGCGGCAAGGACAGATTCCGGAATTGCACTCACAAATAGTTGGCTTTGCTGGGCAAGTTTCATAGCACTGCAATTTCTCTTTCCTCCCTTCTACCCCCAGAGTTGCTTGGTTTAGGTATTAGCAAATGAAAGTTAGATATTAATGGGAATTAAGTGTCTAGCAAGTGCCTGCTATGACAACGGAAGGAAATAATTGTCTGATTGGTGTTATTGCTGGAAGTTTGTTATCTCACAGCTTACAAGCATAAATAGGAAGAGCTAGCTTGTCTAAGGAGCCTCTCTTCCAAATATTAACTGAAAAATGCAGGTCACTCACAGGACACAGGTACATGATGACATCAATGAGGTTGATGAGTGGGGGCATTTAGAGAGGAGTTGAAATGGATGAAAAATAATAAATACAAGTTCCTTATTTTGTGATAATTAGATTAGAAGCCTGCAGCACATATCAAACTGATCTTATAAGAAAAATATTTTCTTTTTATATATGTGTGCTAGTGGATGTTTCAGGAAGACAAGAACAATTAGGGGTGAAATACTATGGGATTTATTAAAACTGAAGGATAGCTTCCAAGAATAAATTCTTAAGAAGAATAAGAGCTTAAGAATCTTACGAAGCCTGGAAAATTTTAGCCGCCATCCTACTATGCCATTAGTCCATTTAAATCTCAATCAAGTCAAAGCATTCAAGCAACCTGTTATATCAAGGATTACACATTTTTCAGCACAAATCACATGATGTAGATTTCTCCTATTGAATCTTTTATCTGAAAAATGTGAAAATCTGGACAAGCAAATGGAACTGCACAGCTTTCCCATGGCTTCCTAAATTTTTTATACCTGCTCACATGGGTGTTGTAAGCGTTTCCATTGAGACTAGAATTCTGATTGGCTGAAATCCATGAGTCCTGCTAGTAACAACAGAAAGGAAATGGGGAAAGTAACAGCATGAAATTGCTGTCCCCATTCTCAGTTCTTATTTTGCCTTTACTATGCTTTCTCCAAGTCATGGTTCAAAAGTGCATCCTGATTGGTGGATGTACCACTTATGATAATCAAGGTTTTCACATCCATCAATCTGGCACCACAGCAAGAATAGAGTGGGTCTCACTTCGGACAGTGTCTGATTTCTATAGGATGGCTTGTCTGCCCTTCCTCCCACATCTCTTTGGGTAGCTCCCCGGTTAAAATAAAGTAAAATAAAGAAAATGTAGGGAGATATTGGGGTAGAAATATGTCATCCCCACTAGACAGACCCCGCCAGGAAATCAACTCCACAGGAATGCTAAAACTACTTTTACTGAGATTGTCTAAAATAACAGAATCTTACAAGTCTACTGGTATTTGTACCATGTACACCAATACCACCATCACCTCCTCCTCCTCCTCCTCTGAGGTGTATCCGCGTGAGCCATTTCTAAATGTTATCTGGACATTCTGGACTTTAAAATGTTTTAGCTCCCTTTGTGTAGGTAACTGCCTTTTCTTATCCTTATCAAGATCGTCTTTCTTACTTTCTACAGAAGAGGTCCAGAGAGGAGGAAGATAGATCCTACCCTAACTATGTAGCTAGATAAGTCCTGAAGAGTAAATGACTTGAAAGTATAGCTGTTGGGCAATCATTCTCTAAGTTCAGGATGATTGAAACTGAACAACACAGGAAAACTGGCAAACAAGCAATAAAAGTTCAATTCAACATCTGCCATCTTCAAGATATTGCAATGAGGGAAACTGAGGCAATAGATCTGGAACAGAATTCACACACCTACAGTCCAGATTCCTTATGGCTTGTGATCTAAAGATATTTTTAAAATCTTTGAAAACCTCAGGCCTTGGTTATGGGTGATGGTGGCCTTATGAGATTTTGTATGTTTGTTTGAAAGTTTTCTCTTCAGGACATACATTGTTCTTTTCTTTGTTTTACTGATTTTATTGTTTTTAATGTTACACACTTCCCATGGTCTTTACGAAGTGGAGTGACCTTGCAGAAAAAAAAGGTAATGCCATTTCAGATCATTGTACCTTTAAAGTGGAATAGGACTAAATCTTTCTTTCCAAATAAAGTGTCATTTTCAGATAACAGTTAAGGTGGAATTGTGCATGGACATCCCTTCTTCTTCATCAAATAAAATAAAAGCTTGCTTTCCTTTCCTTTTCTGTGTTATTAGCCAGAAGAGAAGCTGATTTAAAAAATAGGAGCATGATCAATATGAATAAATAATGGTGAAGAAAAAACCGGGGGAGAAATGGCTCTCATGGAAAAGCTGGCTACAGACCATAGGGAGACGTGCATGCCTGCATCACTCGACACTCTTAAAACACACTCTAATCACACCCAGAGCAGCTGACTTTGCCTCCAAGATAAAGGGTGCCAAACTGTTAGAGATTAAGCATATCTTGAATAAGGTCAGCTTAAGTGGAGAAGTCCTATTTTTATACTGGTATGCTTGGTGACAACATAGGATTGTTTCATTCATAAGCTGGGGATGAAAGGATGTGTGTGGACCAGGGTTATTATCTATATTAGACCATAACTGGTTCTGACAGTAATTTGACTGATTAGCTCTTCAAAGTGCAAAATACTGAAGTAGTTAATAATCACAATGGACCAGCACATCTTTTTTAAACAGAGCTATTTCCCCCCCCACATACACACACACACAAATTGATTTAAAAAATAGTAAATCCCAACAAAACCAGTGAGATCAGGTTTATGTAGTACTAAATCACTAAGATATCAATTGGGACTGAATTTTCTCCTTCCTTGATCTCACAAATAGAGCAAGAACATTCTCTAAATAATGTAATGTAACTAAAACTAGAGGGAAACTTTTGAGGAATTAAGGGGTTTTAGGTTGTGAGACTGACAGAAAAATAATTCTCTTTGAGCTGAATGGTATTGCTTAACAAAGAAACATTGTCCCTGGAGAAAAATGAAGACCTGAGGAAAATCTAGTTTGATGTTCATCTTAAGTTTAGATGGTGAAAACAGGAATGTTTAGAAAGAACATTTGTCCTTCTATGGTACACAGATAATTAAAAGCGTGTTAAAGGCTTTACTATTTATGAGGCACCAGCTGCAATTCTAAACACATATGCTTCTCTGTCTAGAGCTGAGGTATATAATTTTCCGTCTAGAGTCCTATTGAATTAAATAGGCACATATATCTATAAAATGTAGAATAAATCTTCATCCATAAAACCACAGTTGTACACACAAAGTTCTACTAACGTGGATCAGTAGAAGATATATTCTTCATTAGGTGTGCGAGTCTCAGGATAACCAGTACAATTAGAGTTAAGATATTAATTCACCCCTCACACAGTAAATACTGTGCGAACAATTTAATCATCTCTGTCCTACCTGGAGAAGCTAAAACGTGTGCAAGAGTTTAGTTGAAGTGTGTATAAGAATTTTAGTCAGCTCTCACAAACCAGATTGTATCAGCTAGCTGTCATCCCTGGTGTGAAGAACACATACATAACGGCAACCATGTTAAATTAATTAAACAGTCCAATTTAGGACTCTCATAAATGTTTGCAACTATATTGTAGCAAAGCTTTGTTGATGGATGGTGACTGATGTACTCAGACAACTTCTTGCCCACCTCAGTTGCGATCTTGCAGAGACTAAGTGCAGTACAATATGGCTCGGTCCTATCAAGGCCTACCACTGCCCCACTGTTGAACAGCAGAACACCTGCTCTTCTCTCTTTTATCATATTTATTTATTTATTTTTACATTTATATACCGCCCCATTCCGAAGACTCGGGGCGGTTTACAACTTATAAGCAAT
>JANHFL010003545.1:123581-133761 GCA_032468155.1 Oxyrhabdium leporinum | reverse complement strand
CTAATCACATTTTCCTCTCTAGGAATCATTTCAGTTTTCCAATTCTGTGCAAATACAATTCTAGCTGCAGTTAATACCTAAATAATTAGATAAGCATTTTCTTTAAGCTTAATACTCAATAAATAACTATACAGTGATTTTGTCAATCTTTCTTCCACTCCTGTTAGTAATTTATCTAATTCTTGTTATAAATATAAATCAATTGCCAAATGTATGAATTTTGCTCACAGGGCCCCGGGGATGTCACAATGGTTGTCAGTGTGAAAAACGGTCACAAGTCACTTTTTTCAGTGTTGTTGTAACTTCGAATGGTTACTAAACAAACTGTTGTAAGTCGAGAACTACTTGAATCTATTGTAATGTGGGTGGACATGCTGTAACATTTATTCTTATCTTACTCAATGAATTCTGGCAATATGCAAGAAACAAGGTACTATTGCTGCTGCTGGGTTATAGGTGTTAGATCTTTGATTCTTGCTATTTTTGTCCGTACCAACATAAAAACATCCCATTTAAACTTTTTAACAAGTCCCTCAAAGCATATTAATCATTTTGACACGATGTATTCAAGAGACTGGAGCAGAAATCGTTCCTGAATTGGACAGTGTATCTGTATAAGAGTCAATGCTGCCAGAGCATCGATTGAAGAATTGATTGAGAAATCCTTTCAATTTCTTTGTCTTCTTTAACCTGAAAGTGAAAGTGGCTTTAACTGGAAATATGGTTCCCATCAAATTTCCTTTTCTAAGCTAATGACTCCCTTTCTCTACTGCCAAATTTCATAAGGAGTTTGAAGCACCCCACTTAGGTAGCCTAGGGCAGGGATCCCCAACCCCCAGACTGTGGACCAGCACCGATCTGCGGCAGATCAGCAACCAGACCAATGGAAACAAACAAGGCCCCATCCATAGGATGCAGGCAGCGTGCAAAACCACACCCCCTCCGGTCCACAGAAAAGCCTTTTTCCATGGAATGGGTCCCTGGTACCCAAAAGGTTGGGGGTCACTGGCCTAGACGAAGTAATATATAACACTGCATCATCTTTGCCCATTTCTCTGTGGTCATCACATCATGGCAGCAAATCAAAACCCTAACCATTAAGACATTTGCTGCAGTACCAGCATATACAGTATGTTTTCTCAAAGAGCGCAGGATGCTTTTTTTTTTCCATTTCAAAGCAATTGACTTTTACCCATTTCATGGATCCAAATGGAGGGTTAGTAAGATATGTCTTGGATCCAAATGGAGGGTTAGTAAGATATGTCTTGGATCCAAATGGAGGGTTAGTAAGATATGTCTTGGATCCAAAATAGTATGGTGGCAGACCAATTTATTTGTTTTATTTAAATGGTCCGTATTCCATTCATATATGAAGCGGAGAGAATAGATTGATGATCGTACCATGATTAATGCAACTAAAGTTAAGAAAAACAGGTTCCCTGCAGGGAAACATCTTCCAACCAAACATTTCCAGATGAAGTTCATTTAATTGTAATAAATCTTTTGCTGAAGGGTAGCTTTAATCACATTTTTTTCAGTTAGTAATTAACAGTTTCTTGAATAATTTTAGGGACTGCTGAATATATAACTATATAGTGTAACATATCCTCAAGTTGGGGTTCTGTAACAGAAGCATAGAAAAACCAGCAGGGATCCTAACTTCATACATTTTGTACTCTAATGGAGTTAACCTGGTAGTACTGTCTCCTGTATATATCAGCCCAGAATTCAGAATATTTCTGTTCAGATTCATTAAGAAGGTGTGTGTGTGTGGATAAAATAATCAATTTAACCACTTTGCAACATTATACATAATTCTGACCACCATATGGAAAAATATGTCATGAAAGGCATGAAAAGGAGCAACTTCAGAGATCAAAGGTATATCAATTGTTACATCTCTCTATAAGGAAAAATTGTAGCACTTTAAACTTTTCAGCTTTCAAGAAAAGTAAACAAGAGGGAGCTTGATAACCGGCAGGCTATAAGAATTGAGGTTAGATGCAAAGAATCTGAGAATCCGAGACCAGGCTTGGCTGTAACCAGGGGTGAGCTTCAAAAACCTCAGCAACAGGTTCGCTGCTGGTTGGGCATGGCCATGGTGGGCGTGGCCTAGTTGGCCTCCTGCACTATGGGGGGGGGGCTTTAACCCTGGAGCCTCTGGGAGCCTCTGGGAGTGCGAAAATAGCCACCCCCCTGGCTCCAGATGCTCTAGGGAGGCTGGAAACAACCCATTTCCAGCCTCCCCGAACTTCCAGGAATCCCAATTTTCTCCCTCCCCGAGCCTCCGCGCGCACCCTGCACTTACCTGCATCCACAATGGGTCACGTGGAGACTCCTGTAGGGGCGGGAGGGATGGAGTGACTGGGGCCATCCAGGAGTGGGATTGGGGGGGGTTGGCGATCCCCGCAGAATCTTCGCTAAGGGTCCACCCGAACCTCTGTGAACCCCCAGCAGCCCACCCCTGGCTGTAACAATAAGCCACCCTAAGTTGTTGGATAGAAGATGGGCAGAAAATAAATTTTGTAAATAAATAAATAACATTTTAGAGATGTCAATAGCCCCCATCCTCAGGAAATGAGCAGTCCATTGAGTTGCAAGGCAAGAAAAAGAGAACTGAGAGTTGAACTGGGGTCACATGTTATTTGGCTTACAGCTTTGGTTTTCTGTTCTAAGCATTGATTTATAATAAAACTAGACTGTCAAAGAAATGTGCCCTTAAATTCTCTGTCTGCTAGCCTTCAAATTTGAATAATGGCCTATATGACACCTGTTACTACCAATACCGTATATAAAACTATGCACAAAGAAAAGAAAATGACTAAAGAAAATCTCTTATGCTCTGAGACATAGAAATCAGAATAGAACTGGAAGGGACCTTCTAATCCAACCCCCTCTTCAAGCAGGCGACCCTGTACCATTTCAGACAGGTGGCTGACCAGTCTCTTCTTTAAAACCTCCGGTGATGAAGCTCCTACAACTTCTGAAGGCAAGCTGTTCCACTGGTTAATTGTCCTCACTGTTAGGATGCTTATAGCAGTATAATCCAACAATGTTGTCCACTGAAGTTGAGCGTGGATCGAACATGTCCAGATGGTGTCCTCCTCTATATGTAGCTCTTATTCCACCAGTTGTGTCATTTTTAAAAAGGGAAAAGACAGACTAGTTTAGTTTACAGTGCCTTAAGGCATTAGGAACTCTCTGTCTGGAAAAAGTCCATGTTTTGAATGTTTGTCAATCTAGCTAGGTTTTGTAGCATTATGATAGGAGATTCCCATTTTTGGAATCTGGTTCATATCAGTTCTCTGTCTTATACACATAGACCCACCCAAGTGTTTTTAAGGTTGAAGAAGGCACTCTGATTAAAAGAGGAGTAAGTGCCTTTATGAGATTACATGGCATTAGCTAATTAGAGGTGTGCACAAATGTATTTCTCTGCAAACAAGAAGAAACAATTTCCTTTTGTCCTGATCCTGAACAGATTGTATTAAGAACCCTTCAAATTATGCATGTCAAATTATACAGGTCTTCTTCATCCCTTTTGTAGTTAAAACCATCTGTACTGCTCAGGAGGGACAAAATGTTAGCCATCATTCGTCAATATACCTGTTGAGAAACATTCTCCCCTCAGTTATCACTGTTTTATCATTGCTAATAGTGCTTTGCTTTTGAGATGTACTGTACATATCAGAAGCACAAAGCACAAAGCAGAGTGCCAGGCACGCAGCATGCATATTTGTGTTGGGATCATCTCATTCTGCTGATTAAACACTTTGAAATATTAGCAGGGCTGAACTGCTATGACATATCTACAGACTTTAAGGGGGAGGGAGGAGCCGGAGAGCTTGGATATGAATTGTAAACTTGCTACTCTACTCAGCCCTCTGAGTAGATAAACATTTTATTTACGTTCCTTTTATTTATTTTCTGTATTTATTATTTTTTTTAAAAAAAAATTCCAGATGGCAAGCATACCTCATATTCCTCCTGTTCCTATTTCCTAACAACAACAATCCTATCAGATGGCTTGGCTCAAAGTCACTCAGCTTGCTATCATGTCTAAGATGGGACTAGAATTCACAGTCTCCCAATTTCTACATTGGTGCCTTAGCACTAGACCAGCGGCATCAAACTCGCGTTGTCATGGTGGCATCACATGAAGTATCGGGACCTTTTCCCCCTTCGCTAAACCGGGTGGGGGCAGGGCCAGCACATGACGCATCCGGCCTGTGGGCCGTGAGTTTGACACCCCTACACTAGACAAAACTGGCTGTCCATATCAGTGCTAAACTATCACTCACTAACATTACTGCTTGGCAGTGTCAATCAGCTAACCTCTGTCATCAGCTTCACCTCCTCCTTATTTCTCTTATTAGCACCAGCATGGATGGAGAGACGGACCTGTCTGTAATCCTGCAAAATTTGCATGTTGCTAATCACACCAGGTGAAGCTATCAGCTTCTATCCAGCCTATTGGAATGGAGGCTCATTTCTATTTTTGTCTGACCTCCTCTTCCCTCTCCTTATTCTTAAAGGTTCATATCCTTCACTGCTTTCTCTAAAGAAGAGTAAAACAGGTCACGTGGAACCCTTGACTATTCATCTCACTATTCTTTCTCCTTTAATTATGGCTTCTTCCACAAAGCAGTGTTGCAGCTACCTGAGCTTATAACTGTGCCCTGCTGGGCCATGTGATTTGTGGAGACCTTGAGCTGATGGTTATCTTGCACATCAGCTGCTGCTCTAAAGAAAATGCAGTGAAGATAGTTTTGCAATATTTCCTCAGAGGTAGACATGGGTGATTTGTACTTTGGGAACTCCCCCATGCTCCCATCTCTTAGATTTTCCTTCCAAAGTCAAGGCATTTTGCGTCTTGTCATCATCCTTCATGGTAGATCTGAGGAGCAGCTTCGCTGACCCTTTGCACAGTGACTCCCTTCTCACCATGAAAATATGAAGTGAAAGAAATCGTTGAAGACAAAGGGAGAGGGTACCAGGGTGGGTAAAGCAGCTGGAGTGCCGTCCTTTTTTTCTCTTGTAATCATTGATAAAAGCAGATGATCTCAGACAAATCCATGGTTGGTCTGACATCCATGAATTCCTAAGCTTTCTCGGAACCAAAAGAGGTGAAGTTGAAATTCTGAAGTCTGAAAAAGATTTTAGTAGTGGTTTTAGGTCATTGTTGTATCTTGGGTCTATGAATTCTTTTTTACTTGATGCATAAGCATTTTTAAAAAAATCATTATTCACTAGAGTCCAGATGGTGGTTACTGAAAATCTCAGCCGTGAATTTGTTCTTCTGTTTGTTTGATAGAAGTATAAAGATGTGGAACCAAATCTAAAGATCAAAGAGGTAGATGGCTTGGAGCTGGTAAAGTTATTCTCTAAAGAAATGGCAAGCATGCTATATAGGAAAGTAGAAGCTGTTGAGGTAAGGATTACTTGGTTCTCAAATTCTATCTACTTGGAAGTAAGAAAAAGAAAAGCGAATACACAGTGATTTGTAAACACAGCATAATATATATATAATATATAAAGTGTTGGTTTTGATTTGGTAAGAAATAATTCAGTGATAGAATTTCTTTCTCTCTCTCTCTGTATGTCTGTATGTCTGTATGTCTGCATATGTGTGTGTATGCATATGTTTATACACACACACACACACACACACACACACACTACAACCCCTCCCCCCAGTCAGTGCCAGTCAGAAAAAATAGCATTGCATTAAATGAAGTGGTCATTTGACTGGCTATAAGGCAGCTTTGTATGTTCCAGGAGTTCATAGATTCCTTTTTCTCCCCAAACTATGTAATGTACTATATTCTGTGTCTTTCATTTTGGTTTTAAAGCTACCATTTCAATAGGCATAAATGCCTTAATCACAAGACAGAAATGTTAGCATCCTTTGGGGCTTTGACAGCACGGCTATAGTTGCCATCTTGATTTTTTTTTTTTTGCAAACACACCTATACACATGTACCTGTGCTGCTTTTACTGTTGGTTCCACTTAAGGTCCTTCTTTTCTTTCTTTGTCATAGCGGCTAGTTGAAGCTGCAGAAGACGCAGATGTTTATCATGAGTACAACTCATCATTACAGGTAAAAGATATACGATATCATTCAAGTTCAGATAATCCATTGTGAAGACAATTTATTATCTCATAAAGAACACTTGCAGGGCAACTGGCAACCTGTCTCCAAAGCATCCAACAAATTATGGCAAGATGGAGAAGCTGTAGTCCTCTAAATGTTAAGGGATGACAAGCTTGGTTGGCTCCAGCCACCGAGGCTGGTAGTACAAGAGGATGAAGTCTCTCATGAAGGCATCATGCTCTATACCAGGGGTGTCAAACTCAAGGCTTGGGGACCGGATCCAGCCTGTGAGGTGTTTAGATCTGGCCCACAGAACCACCCTTGAAATAGCGAAGGACTGGCCTCCAGTGCCTCTGCCAGAGAAAACGCAGCCCACCTGAGCTCCATTTTTTTCTGGCAGAGGGTTGCAGGAGGCTGTTGCAGCTGAAAATGGAAATTGGGAGCCTGTTTTCACTGGCAGAGCGCTGGGGGCACCACAGGTTCCCCCAACACGAGTGACGTTGAGCTGGCCATGCCCAC
This sequence comes from Oxyrhabdium leporinum, assembly GCA_032468155.1. Lineage (NCBI taxonomy): Eukaryota > Metazoa > Chordata > Lepidosauria > Squamata > Cyclocoridae > Oxyrhabdium > Oxyrhabdium leporinum. The sequence continues at coordinate 127,147 of JANHFL010003545.1, read as the reverse complement.
CCTGGCCACACCCATCCCGCTCCCCCCCCCGAGGTCAAACACAACCCTGATGTGACCCTCAATGAAATCAAGTTTGACACCCCTGCTCTATGCCATGTTAAATTTACATCCTTGATAGGGCTAGCTGTTGTATTCTTCTGATTCTTTCTCTGATATTGATTTATCTTTGGGAACAAAGTTGAATGCTTGTCTGTGTAAATGTGCATCATCCCATTTAAACAGACCAGTCATTGCCTAAAATTAGATTTTCTGAGGAACTGAATAAGTATATGTAAACTAGTTTCTTTTCCCTGTATAATCTGTCTTTGATTATGAGCCTACCTAAAGCCATAGCTGCAGCTTGCAGTGATAACCATTGCAGAGTACTGATGTTTTATAAATGGTATTAAAATTAAAATTAATGCTATTGAAACTGACCACAGTGGCAGAAGCTGTTAAGTATGAATGAAAGCATTATAGTGTTTCTCTGAGCCAAACTAACGATGTTTCCATATGGTGTGGAGCGAACATAAAACATATACCATATACTTTTTCTATGTAGACCCAATGTTATGGAAATATATTCATGAATAGGTCATGCTAATTTTGGCCAAACTGCTCTTGCTTGACTGTGCAAACTTTAATCTCACAGGGGATTTGCAAACATACAGGTTCTACTCATAATATAAATCTAGTTACTGAAAGTGAAGTATATTGAACTAAATGAAATTGGAACATTTTTAGTGAATGTGAAGAAGAAAAGAGAACAAAGTTCAAATAGCAGCCCCCCCCTTCCCCCTTTAGCATATGATTCACTTCTGGATACAGAAGTGTAAAAACTATTCAGCCCAAACGTTCAGCTAAAAGGGAGGTATCAGACATACAAAGGCTAAAATTTCTGTTCATTTGTAACGCTTACCTGTGATCTTTGCCCCAGTGAGCTGGGTCTCAGGTTCTTCTTGCTGTAGATGTCTACATTGAATTCTTTCTTAGTGTGTTCACACACAACACATTCAACCCAGTTCGTTGACTACTGCCATCTGGTGTTGACCAAGAATAGATGTAGAATATCGTAATACTACATGTCTTAACAAGTTGTTTGAAGGCATCCCATCTGGTTTAATTATTTATCAAACTTCTTTACCATCCATCACACTTCTGTGATTCTGAGCCGTTTACACATAAAATGATAACATCATATAAAACCCATACTTCCAAACAAAGTTAAAAAAACAAAAGGCATTCTTTTGAGACCTCACCAATCAAACCTCCTTAACGGATGGGTACACAACATAACTTCACTGCCTGATTAAAGTAGAGACAAAAATGATTCCTCAGGTAACCTGGTCCCTTGCCATAAAGGGTTTTAAAGATATATAACCAACCCCTTGAATTGGACATGGAAACAAACTGGCACCCAGTGCAGCTTACCTTAGAGGTGCCTCAAAGTGTTTATGCTGCCACAGTGTATAATGCTGTACAATAAAAATGGATTAATCCAGTTAGGGCACCTATGCCATTTCCACCTCTGTTCTTTTTTTAACTTAAAGAAACCATGCTCAACATAGGGAACAGAGAAAATCGGTCCTTCTCCATTACCCCTGGAATTCACTACTGTATTTGTTTATTTATTTGAATTTACTAACAGCCCAACTCCAATGGACTCTTTGTAATTACTGCTCATGAGAGGGCATGCCACAGTGCTTCCCCCCGAGCTCTCCGGCTTAAGCTGCCAAGAGTACTCTCTTCCATCTGCTAACCTGTCAACTTCTCATAAAATAATGGGAAAAATACCAAAGTGGGTTTTCTTTCTATGCCTTCATCCCGGCTCATCCCTAGCATCTCTGCTTTACCTCTGGCTGTTTTAGGATGGAGAAATATGGGTTCTTCAGTCATGCTCTCCTGACTCCTGGCTTAACTTAGTTGCAAGACTATAGTGAGGGCAAGCTGGAGAGAACCATGTATGTATGTGAACTGGAGGAAGGATTGATTGAAAATAAACATGGCGGCAATAATAGTACTGCAGTCTTGCAATGGTTTCAGTGGAAAAGATTCATAGAACCTTCTGCAATAATATTTTCCACTGTTTCTAAAAGAAGAAAAGTCAGGAAAACCCTTATGTTTATTAGAATGATTAATATTGCATTATTTTCCTTATCCAAGAAAATAATCTGAATAATCTAACATAAATTTCGGCACTTTTATTCTTGTTCTTTTTATTCTTGTTATTGAAGCATTCTTTTACTTAATTTTTCACAAGTCTTGTGGCCTGATCTATTAGGGATTTTTCTCCATAAAAACACTTGTATTTGGACATGAAATTATTTTCACCAAGCACTCTTGGTTTTAATAGAATCCAAGAACTCGTTTCAGATCAAAATGTAAGGTTCAGCAGGAATTTTAGATGTTGAAAATTATGTATTCATTCATTTTTGTATTTTTCTTCACTTCCAGTTTGATTATTACAATGCTGTTTTGATTAATGAAAAGGATGAAAACGGTAATTATGTGTCACTTGGGAATGAATTCATTCTGGAGCCAAATGAGCATTTCAATAATTTGCCAGTGAACACAACTTCCAGTAATATACAGCTTCCAACCAATGTCTACAACAAAGGTTCATCTTTTTTTCCTATAGTTTTATGGTAAAATTGGCATGAAAGTGACAGCCAAGGCTCAAAGCACATGTTATAAATAAAGATATAAGAAGTGGACTGCAACCATACCTATGTATCTTGTGTGCATGCAATTATATGTAGTATTGCTGGTTGCTAGAACCGGATGAAGAATTTTTAAAGATGCTACTTCAGGGGAAGAATGCATGTTTTGCAGGTTATATGTAGGGGATAATATTTAGATATTAACAGATAGTTAATAGTTTTGTTAAGCATAAACCAGAAATGGAGATTCAGCTGTTCTTTTCCTTGTTCAAACATGTATTTGTTTGTTTGTTTAATTTATATGACAGCCATCTTGCAAATGTGACTCTAGATGGCTAATAACATATTAACAATATTATCACCATCACCATCACCCCATAACTGCAAAAGCAAAACAATCTGTAATGTCTGCCAGAAAGAAACCTTATAAACGGTAACAATAACATATTAGATGCCATCTAGCCTTCTGGTTGCTCTGGAGAATTAGGGCTCCTTTATGAGGCAACCTTTACGAAAGATTGGTAAAATCAGAGCTAATCTAATCTCAGGAAGTCTGTCACTTTAGTGTTCCAATTTAAATTTGTTTGTTTGTTTATTCATTTATTTATGAAATTTATTGGCCGCCTATCTTACCATAAGGCAGGGTTGTCAAACTCAAGGCCCAGGGGCCGGATCTGGTCCACAAGGTCCTTAGATCGGGTCCACAGGCTGCCCTAGAAACAGCAAAGGACCAGCCCAGTCTCCATTTTCAGCTGCAACAGCCTCCTGCTGCCCTCCTGGCAGATGGCAGCAGGAGCCGTCGCAACTCAAAATGGAGCTCTGGAGCCCGTTTTCGCTGGCAAAGCGCTTGGGCCACCACAGACGCCTCCGACACGAGTGAAAGAAGCTGGCCATGGCCCCCCGGGGCCCCCCCCCCCCCCCCCCCCA
>JANHFL010003545.1:102313-113738 GCA_032468155.1 Oxyrhabdium leporinum | reverse complement strand
TTAAATGTAAACCGCCCCGAGTCCTTGGAATGGGGCGGTATATAAATTTAATAAATTATTATTATTATTATTATTATTATTATTTTATTTTATTTCAATTTATTTTATTTTATTATTTATTTTAGTCTAGCGGATAAGGCCCCAGGCTAGAAACCATGAGACTATGAGTCCTAGTCCCACCTTAGAAATAAAAGCCAGTTGGATGAATATGAACCAGTTATTCTCTCTCAGCCCAAGCTACTTCACAGCAATGTCGTTGTGAGGAAAACAGGAGGAGGAAGGCATGTTTGCTGCCTTAAGTTACTTGTAGAAATAATAAAGGCAGGATAAAAATAAATGAATAAACCTTGATATTATTATCAACGTTATGTCTGAGCACACCTATCGGTATGATAGATAGGAGTTGCTGAGGCTTAATGAAGGACTTCGTTAATCTGTTATACTATTGGTGCCAGTGAGATGGGTGTCTCTAGGCATGATTTTCATTGTGGTTTGTTCTGTTTGTAGTTCAGAGATGCAGGACAAGGAGGCCTTTGCAATCAAGCAATCATGCTGCTCACCGATGGAGCTATGGAAGATTATGAACATGTCTTTGAAAAATTCAACTGGCCTGATCGTAAGGTTAGCTTCCATCCAAAGTGAAAAACAGAGAAGAGCGTAGAAAATCAACTGGTCTGGTATGAATCACGAGCAGGGAACAAAACAATGAATAGCATGGAGACGTTTAGTTTCCTAGCTAAGATTTTGCTTGAAATAATTGTGAATGGATCTCACTAATTAATGAGATTGGTCTAGGTTCAGCGAAAGACCACTATATTTATTTTGTTATGTAGCAAAAGAACAAAAAAGTAAATATTTAAATGAGTTTTTTGACAAATGCGATGGGAGTGAAAGGTTCACAAGCTATTTTAAGAAACTGGTTATTAATGGTTTGTTGAATCAATCACAGTTGGTTGAGTTCACAGATATGCTAGGTCAAAACTCATAACAAATCACAGTAACGATCTCTGTAAAAAAATGACAGCTGTTAGTTTTAAATTACTGTTTAGAAAGGTTGTGACAAATTGTATTTGACTCCTTCTTTTGGTTCACCTCTATTATTTTCCACAAACTCATAAAAGTAAAGACCTTTAAGTTGAGTTACATTCTAAATGACTCCATGGACACACATCCATGTAGAGGTTTTTTGCATAGAAGTCCTGTGTTTCATTGTTTCTTTTCAGGATATTTTCTTAAAAATTCACTTAGCCTATTGCACTGAGATTTCCTGCTCCCTTTCCATTTAAGTACTATCTAGATCTGGCTTAGCTATTCCATGAATTCAGACTAAATTATTGCCATCTTATTCCTATATTTCCTAAATTATTGCCATCTTATTCCTTTGTTTACATAACGACTATCTTATTTGGTGGGGGCTCTTTAGCTCAGAGTTACAAGGCAATGTGGCAGGACCTGAGAATTGCAGAGGGGAGAAAGAATAAGATAAATAATGATCTCGTCCAGGGTTTTCTAAAATGAAATATTAATAATGTAGAGTACTGGTTGTTTTTAATTTTACATTCTAACGCTTGGGATCTCATTTCAAAGGTCCGTGTTTTTACATACCTTATTGGGAGGGAAGTCAGCTTCGCACAGAATGTGAAATGGATAGCTTGTAACAACAAAGGTAAAAAAAAAAATGTTTATAAAAGTTCATTTTAATCATCCTTTCTGCAAGACAGAAGCACTTGCCAATCACATATTTTTACATTATAGCAATTGTGATGTGCAAAACTAATTTCGATTGGAAAAGTTCCAGAAGCAAGGAGCAGAAAATAGTAATGCCTACTCCTGTATAAGCCATATGGCACAGATTTTGAAGAGTACACAATTAGGAAACTGAACCAGAAGCATTTTGTGGTTGAAAGAAAATATAAAAACAGCAAAAAAAAAATAGCAATAAGAATTTTAATTAGCCCTTTCGTAAATTTACTAAATAATGTGCTTGTATATAATATGGGATCAATTACAAAGATGGTACAGGTAGTCCTTGACTTATTCATTTAGTGACTGTTCAAAGTTACAACAGTGCTGAAAAAAGTCACTTACAACAGTCTTTGCACTTACAATTGTTGCAGTGTCCCTGCTGTCAGATAATAAAAATTCAGGCCCTTGGCAACCAGCATAGATTTATGATAATGTCAGGGTTCCAAGTAATAAACCCATAGCAAGCAAAACTCCGAGGCTGATGAATTCCTCAAAAAATAGCTTTATTGGAGTTATCATATTGGCACAGATCTGGTGAAAACCAACTCTGAAGGTTCCTGCAGTTTTCACCTAATTAAAAGAGAAAGTTTTCCCTCAACCCCAAACAATCAGTCACATGGTCCAATCAAGACGCTGTCTGGTTGCCTGGCGACCTCACTCCTCCTTCCATGGGCCAGGTGTGAGAACATCCTTGGTTCCCAAGAGAAAGCATTTTACTTTGGCTACAAAACCCCAGCTATCTCTAATCCCCCCTCCCTATCCCTCAGCTCCAATGTGGCAACACTGAAGCTCCAAGATGGCTCCGGTCAGGTCAGCTTCAGGGTTAATTCCAGTGACTTCAGTTAGGTATTTCTAACTTTCTTCACATTCCCATTACCTTTTAAATGTAGCGTTGCTATTATTTTTTACTAATCAATTTCATATAGAAAACAGACCTTTCTAGTATCTCCAATGTCTAAGAACCTTTAGTATATCCAATGTTATCTACTTGGTTAAAGCCTGCACGGGTTAAGCAAGTTTATGATGAAAATTGAATAGCACCAAAATTTGTTGGATACTAAAGATTCATCCTAATGGATTTTTCTAAGTGAACAGAAACCATGGCCTTCTAGAACCAATGGGGAAATCTAGAACATTTAAGAAATGTCCCAAAACTAGATTTCAGTTTTGGGACATTCAGATATATATATACAGCGTAGGACAAATGGTCAGGATTCAATAAACTTTGGAACAAATGAGATGCAAACCTCAATTTAAACACAATTAACTTTGTTGATGATGATTTTTTTTCCATGTCAGGCTACTACACACAGATATCTACTTTGGCTGATGTGCAAGAGAATGTCATGGAATATTTGCATGTACTTAGCCGGCCAATGGTTATCAACCATGATCATGACATCATATGGACTGAAGCCTATATGGATAGTGCTGTAAGTAGTTCATGAAAAGTTTCTAGTTGTCCAAGTTCGAAGGCGTTAAGAGATACGGGTCTTTTCAGATATTTGTTGCCATATGGATATCATTCAGAAGTGGATCACAGCAGCTGGATTGTGTTAAAATGTGCCTTCTAAAAGAGACATCATTTATCACACTTTCCTTATGTGTGATGCTGTATTTGAAATTCCACCATAGTCCAGGAACTCAAAACAAATCACAAGAGGCATAGCATGACTTAATTAGAATCCCTGTGTCTGTAAACTCTGCAGAAGCACTTCATTAAGGATTAGTCACCAGGAAAAAAAAATAGTTTGAGCTCAAGAAATGGGTCACTGAGCCTGCAGCAGTAGTGTAGCTTGTTTTCTATATTCATACAAAGAATTAACATACATTATGGGGTCCCATATGTCTTAGATAGATGACTGAGGCTAAAACCCAAAGGAAGAATTTGTTTGAACAGGAAGAGAGATCCACGCCAGCCAAAACTTTGATTTCTCTTTCACTTGTAGCTGTTTCTGTTGCTAAAGATGAACACTGCTTTTCATAATTAGCCAGATTCTCTCTCTTTAGCAGTGAGGCTGGCATAAATGTACACTTCCCACTTATATTTTTCCTCAAGTTGAAATTCAGTATGGTTTTAGAGGGTTCTCATAGGAACGTATATCATTTTGTATAAGGCTAAAGTTTCTCAACTGCATTTAGCAATGAAATCTGATCATCAAAGTAGTAGCCATGTTTGGCTGGGCAGCACCTAGTCGTGTCTTAGGAAGATAAACAAGATGGCCCTTATTAGGGTTTCAATAGGAGACCATTGGGATGCACCAGAGCTATAGGTTAGACTAGGAAATAAAAATAGATCCAGGAAGAGGGTAACAATAAACCACTTTGAACTGTCCCCCAAGTAACTATAAAAATGGGCCCATCAAATCACAAGGAACCAAGTTCATCTCAAGGAAAAGTTCTTCTTGCCTGGTGGTTGCTACATATACATGGGCCTTCTTTATCTGTTAAATAGTAAGGCAGAGCATCAACAATCTTGATACTGGCAGTGGTTAAAATCTCCAATTCTGGGTGGAATATGGCTTTGTGCATTCCCAGTTACTTGCTGCTACTGTCCACAACCGCAAGTTAAAGGGCTTACAAGAGCCAACAGTTTAAAAAGTTGGTCCCACCCTACCATACCGTGCCTTGGCCATCTCAGACTTGAAGCTGATCCTAAATAGATGAGAAGATATTTTTGAATTCAGAGAGCAAAGCTGAACATTTCTTGGAACTAAGTTATAAAAGAAATCTCTTTTCCAATTTAGTTAAGAGTATCAGCAGAGTGACCTTGTATTTATTTTATTGAGTGTTGATTCTTGACTGTTGCTACCTAAAAACTATGCGATGCTTTTGCTTGCTCTTACATTTTTCTCACTTGCATTGTCTGTGTTACCTGTTTCATGTTTGTTTGGCTTATTCATCTGTTGGGTCCTGTCCATTCATTAATGCCATCCACATTTTTCACTAGCTGCCACAATCCGAGGAGGTAACAACCTAGCTGTATTTTGTGAACATTGACTCTTTTTAATGTGGATTGCTGTGTTGTATATTAGATTACTTTGTAGCTTAACTATACATCCAGATGATAATACAGTGGTGACTGAGCAATGCAGCATGGGAAAGACACAGATGACATAATTCTGGATGTATTTGAGTTGTGTTGTGTTGTGTCATGGAATAGTATTGCAGAGCATAGCTCAAGGACTGAAGATCCCCGGTTTGAATTGTGGGTTATTCTAGATTCATTGAATGGATTTGACTGCAATTTGGTGCTCACTTACACTGAATTTTATGGTACTTATTTCTGTCTAGACATGTGGATAATTATGCAACTATAGTGCTACATCTTGAAATAATTTTAAGATTATACAATATCCATAATGGGATTTTAGCATTAGGAAAGGTTCCCTTTGAATATGAATTAGAAGTAACATAATTTGTTTAAGAGAGAGTATAGAGGAAGCGTTTTCACAATTATAAATATTTAGTACCGCAACAGGTTGGTCATTTACATTTTGATTATTAAATATCCATGCTCAACCTGTTAATAATGCCCACTGAGCTAATGTTTACTATGGCTAGCAGAAGATTAATCTGTGGAACTGAATACCATAAAGTGTTGTAATAGAAGATGCAACAGTGAAATTTAGCAGTCATGGAAGATAGTGCTGTGTACAGCTATTAAGAATAATAGCAATATATTATTTCCAACAGAGGAAGGATTCCTCGCCATACTGGTTGCTTTCATATGTGACCGGAATGATGTAGTTGCCTTTATGCTACCAGGACTTTCCATAGGTATATAGTTGGTTCTTATGCTAAATCTTTGGATTCATCTAATGAGTCCTTGGTGATGACTCTATGGTGAAATGGGTGAAACTTTTATTGAATTGACTAGAAGAGAGCTGTAGCCTTGGATAAATGTTTTTTTCCTCTTCTGAGGCTGCAAAGCCATCTCTCTCTCTCTCTCTCTGTCATCTCTCTATCTCTAGCTTGTGATGCCTTTGTCCATTTCACACAACTTACCTTTATTTCTCCCAACTTGTTGATGAACCATCTTCCATGTAAGCCCATGTCCCTTGTGGAATATATCCATTGTTTTCAGCTCCAACCCCAGCCCGTTTGCATTTGAACCCTGAATATGAGTTTAAATGTTAATATATGTAAGCACATTTACAATTTGTTATGTCTGGGTAAATGGTTCACATGCTTTAGCTATATTTCTAACTATGCCATGTTAACCTGGATATGAAGAAGTGCAGTCACTTGTTAAACTTTCTTTATGATCTTATCTACCTTGACTATGTCAAGGTGCATTCGCAAAACATGTCTCAGATTCATCTCTTTCCTTTATGTATCATATTCTTCTTGTCTCTTGCATAGCTAGTATTTTTAGTGCACACTTTTTTTCATTGTGCTTTCCTGCTATTTAATTCAAAGGATTTGTCCTTCTCCTGTCAATTACTCTCCCTACAGCTAATCTGCTGCTCTTTTTCTATCTGGTAGCTCTTTGCCTCTCAAGCTCAAAGTCTCTTGCTTATGACAACAGTAGCTATGCCTGTCTTCAGCAAAAAAAATGAAACGGTAAGCATCGGTAAGAGGATGGCTTGCAAAATTTAAACTTTGTTTGTTTCGAGCTTGTAGAGAATAAGGAACATGATGAAGATACACAAGCACCAAGGGTGGTGAGAAATAAAATGTGTTTTAAGACCAGAACAGTTAGATAATTTGTAGATGTTTTAGTTTTCCTATGGAGTTGATTTCTTGGTCTGGTCTACCTAGTGAGGTAGGTTATTCAGACTGACAGAGCTTTAACAGATTTTCAGACAAATGTGTCACTATTTCTTAAAACCCTATATAGCTACAGCATGTTAAATAAATGAAAACATTTTAAAGAGTGTATTTAAAAATAAGTCAAGTGGACAGGTTATAGCCTGCATCTCTGTATGGCCCTAACCCCCTTTTATGGTCTCTCGAGAACTTCTGAAGTCTTGCAAACAAAATTTGATAGCAAAAGTACTGAAGAATAGTGTGCAGTTGTCTACCAATGTATGTGTGAGATACAATAACTTTCTTTTGGTTAAAAACAGAATTTTTAAAAAAATTAAAAACTAAAATTTCAAAACTATCAAAACTGATAGACCGGTCCCACTGGAGGAAAAACACTAGTGAAAGATCTATTTACTTTGTTGGACAAATTTAAAAAAGGAATGCAATCCCCTTCTCTCTCTTCTTTTGAAATTATTAGTCTTATAGAATTTATTATCTCTTTTTATTAGCATCTACACTATAGTTTAGACTAGAATGGAATATTTCACCCATTTCTGTTCCTTTTTATCCCTCCATCTGAATATTTTGTCACGCTAATCAATGAAAGCTAACACAGTGACAAAATGATGATATTGACTTCAGTACAAGGAGAAAGAGACAATACATTCCCAGCTTTCATTGTCTATTTTTCAGAGATCACATGGCATCCTTCTCGGTGTAATAGGGTCTGACGTTCCACTGAGAGAGCTCCTTAAATTGGCTCCACGATACAAAGTAAGAACTGAAATCATGAGAATTGTCTGCTCTTTAAAAATGCAACAGTTCCAAAGAAAATCTTCATTCCGCCATGACAGAAAACTGCTTCAGTCACTGCATGCTACGAGAAGTAAAGATGCCCACTAGTTCAGAAACATTTTCACATTCCCAGCGTGTCTGAAGAGTACATTTATGCCTTTGAAACCCTCTGTTAATACTACTCCCTTTCAAGGGGAAGTCCCACAACTAAGAAGACATGTTCCTCGTGCCTTACTATAAAGATTTGATGCTCCTCTGAGAATCTTAGAAACATGGCATCAGGACCAGCATTGTGTTCAGATTGGTTCCACATTCTTATTTTTTGATCTGAGGAATCCTCAGAGCAAGGCACTGTGGAGGAGAGATGAATTATTAGGATGGTAGTAGCTAGGGTTTGAACCTAAAAAAATGAATCTTTCTGAATACGCTGCTTGAGGGTCATGAGTAAGCTGGCTCTGTTCAGTTTGAGGGGAAAAATATTCACTAAGCAAATTTGGAATAAATCCTTGCAGGGAGCCATTGCCAATTAGACACAAGAATTTTGGCTTGATTAACAAACATAGCAATAGCAATAGTACTTAGACTTATATACCGATTCACAGTGCTTTCCAGCCCCCTCTAAGCAGTTTACAGAGTCAGCATATTGCCCCCAACAATCTGGGTCCTCATTTTACTGACCTTGGAAGGATGGAAGGCTGAGTGAGCCAGTCAGAATCGAACTCCTGGCAGAGGGCAGTGAGTTCGCCTGCAATACTGCATTCTGACTACATTCAACCTAAGTAAGCATTGTATCATTTTTTTCTGGAAAATATCTGAGAAATACTTTAGGTTGTTTAAGATTTCAGAGAAGCTGAAAGACCCCACAGGACCAGGCCGTTCATTAAGTCAAATACTAAAGATATCCAGATATGCCCTGTGTCATAACAACTCAATCAGACAAGGACTAATGGCCCATTGATCCAGCTTGTTGATATTCATTGATCATATCTCAAGGAGAGTATAGTTGCGATGCTGACTTGAGGAAGGGATAAATCAGAAAACCATCCAGGTGGTCATTTTGTCAACTCTGAAGCTGGCCTGACTGAGTCCATCTTGGAGGCTTCAGTGTTGCCACAATGGTGCTGAGGGATAGGGAGGGGGGAATAGAGATAGCCGGAATTTTGTAGCCAAAACAAAATAGTTTCCCCTGAGAACCAAGGACATTCCCACAGATGGCTGGAAAGAGCAGGAGTGAAGTTTCCAAGCAACTAGAGGGGCACCTTGATTGGATCATGTGACTGATTGTGTGGGGAAGGGGGGGAAACCCTTTACTTTTAATTAGGTGAAAACCACTGGAATCTTTAGAGTCGGTTTTCACCAGTCTGTGCCAATATATGGCCAATAAACCTGTTCTTTGAAGAACCTGCTTGCCTTAGAGTTCTGTTTGCTATGGGTGCATTACTTAGAGCCTGACACATTTGTATCCTCACTTGGCCTACCTCAAAGGGCTGACACCAGACTATTTACATGTTGCTTTAAGGAGGCAACTCTTTTTACCTATCTCCCTATTCTGGAACTAACCCTGGATGTCTCCCTACCAGAGTAATATAGGTGGTCCTCAATTTACAACCACAATTGAGCCCAAATTTCAAGTTGTTAAGTGAGTTTTGCCCCATTTTATGGCCTTTCTTGCCACAGTTGTTCAGCGAATCACTGCAGTTGCTAAGTGAATTATTTGGTCATTAAGCAAATCTGGCTTCCCCCACTGAGTTTGCTTGAAGGTTACAAATGGCGATCACATAACCCTGGCACAGTGCAACCATCATAAAAACATGTCAATCGCCGAGAGGTCCAAATTTTGATCACATGACCATGGAGGTGCTGTGTCAGAAGTGTGAAAACTGGCCCTGTCACTTTTTTCAGTGCCAGTGTAACTTCGAAAGGTCATTAAATGAACGGTTGTAAGTCAAGGACTACTTGTAAACAGTTTCATGGGGAAAAGACAATTATTTTCATGAGGCTTTTCAAAGAAATGTGGAGGACAATGTCTTTCAACATAATAACCGTCATGGTCAACAATTATACATTTCTGCAAATGTTTTTATATCTTTCAGTCTTCTTTATTTCCCTTGAAGGACATAAGCAGGGCAATGTTAGCTTTATTGCTGTTTCTCCACCCTTGTTTTTGGGTGTGTGTTTATTAGAGCAATTCACATATACTTCTGCTGACATTTCCTCTGCAGATTTTTCACGACTGGGGAAAAAAAAAAGTCTGTATTTATACAAAACACCTAATGGAAGAAATTCATTTCTACATATGAATTGATGGATTCTTTATCACATTAGGCATTACTCTGCCCGGGGCTTAATAGCATTCTCAGGTAAGTATGTTAGGAGAACATTAGCTTTCAATCAAGGAACTCTTTAAGAATTTCCTAGTAAGGCATCCATTAGAGGCATCAGGGAACTAATTAATCCTTCACGTCAATCATTTATTAGATTAATTAATGGTGTATTTATGAATACCTTCTGAAAGCCATCCAATTGATGCTCACACTGCTATTAAGTGGCTGGGAACACACCTTGTTGCTCGTTTTGGGGGGGGGGATCCCAGTTGCAATGCAATGGTTAAAGATTGTATTGAAAATGTGATCCATAGGTTCAGCCACTTTCCTAGTGCTCTTCAGTTTCTGAAACTCCCTCCCTCTGGCCCCATTCAAAGACTCCTTTCTCAGTGATCCCAGTATAAAGGAAGATTGTTCCACTAGTTGCTGTATCTCTCAGTCCTTCCTCATTGGGCGAACCATTATCCTACCAAATACAAGGAGTCTTGGACTTACAACAGTTCATTTAGTTCAAAGCTCCAACGGCACTGAAAAAAAAGTGACTTAGGACCATTTTTCACTCTTAGGACTGTTGCAGCATCCCCACGATCATCTGATCAAAATTCAGACGCTTGGCAACTGACTCATATTTATGACAGTTGCAGTGTCCCAGGGTCACGGGATCGCCTTTTGTGATCCCCTGACAAGCAAAGCCAATGGGGAAGTCAGAGTCACTTTACAACTTCGTTATTGACTTAACATCTGCAGTGATTCACTTAACAGCCGTGGGAAGAAAGGTAAAATTCACTTAACAAATGTCTCAGCAACTAAAATTTTGGGCTCAATTGTGGTGGTAAGTTGAGGACTACCTGTACTGTACCTGTAATGATAGGCTGTAGAACTGCAATTTTGATTCTCCTTTACATGGGGAAATATGTAAAATTGCAGCAGGCCACAAACAATATGGGCATCACTAAGACACATACACACATTCTTATGTTCAATCCACATTTTTGGCTCTTAGAAGCACTTTTGGTGTATTATAAAGTAATAATAACCAAAAGGTATTGGATTTATAAAAATATTATATGAGGTGTATATTTAAAAGGCAAAAATTCTGAGTCAAGTTTGGTTTCTGGTGATTTCATGAACCCATCTGTGTATTTTTCTTGGCAACAATATGGAAGTGGTTGGACACTGGTTTCTGGAGTGTTTTTTGTTCATGTTTTAACTATCTGGTTAAAACTAGTATAGAATCCCGAGTTTTCTGGTGTCCTCTCCAAGTACTAACCGGGGTCCAACACTCTCTAGATGCTTTGAGATCAACCAAAGTCAGTTGAAGGTTTTTGGAAGTATTCCAAGTGTGTACAGGTAGTCCTCAACTTACAACAGTTCACTTAGTGACCGTTCAAAGTTACAATTGGCGCTGAAAAAAGTGCCTTATGATCATTTTTCACCTTTATGACCATTGCAGTATCCCAATAGTCACGTGATCAAAATTGGATGCTTGGCAACTGACTAATATTTATGATGGTTGCAGTGTCTCAGCTTCACTTAACAACCATGTAGCTAACTTAACTATTGCAGTGATTCACTTTTTTTAATGTAAAGTTTCTTATGTATGTATGTATGTGTGTGTGTGTGTGTGTGTGTGTATGTATATATATATATATGTGTATCTTCGGTTCTTTTCGGGTTTTCTCCCGCGTAAAGTTGGTGGTTTCTTTCGCCGTAAAATTGGCGGTTTCTTTTGCAACGTTTCGGCGGAATCGCAACCGCCATCTTCAGGCTATACGTTCGGGTTCGCTCTCTTGTGCTCTATGGGAGCT
>JANHFL010003545.1:91907-102213 GCA_032468155.1 Oxyrhabdium leporinum | reverse complement strand
TGGGTCCTCATTTTACTGACCTTGGAAGGATGGAAGGCTGAGTCAACCTTGAGCCTGGTGGGATTTGAACTGCCAAACTGCCGAATAGTCTGATTTATTGGCAGCTTCTTATGTTCCTTAAGTTTCTTGATTCAGATTTTAATCTATGTTAAGACAGAAGAGCAATCTGAGAGTCCCACAGCAAGATAATTTGAAGAAGAAGGGTGGTTTAGAAATATGAAATATAAATAACCAATAAATAAAATAAAAATTAAAGAAATATCTTGAAGGGTTAAGTTTTTATACAAAATGTTCAAACCAAGAAGTGATAATGTGCATGCTAATCAACCAGTGCATAGTTTTGTGGGATGGGTTCTGCAACTTTCCCTCTTGCAAAATAAAAATAAAAATGAAATAAATACATCTAATTGTTTTAATGCATTTATTTCAAGCTGGGTATCCACGGATATGCCTTTCTAATTACTAACAATGGCTACATTCTGTCTCATCCCGACCTCCGGCCACTGGTAAGTACCTAAAGAAGCCCTAGATTTTCTGGGATTTCTGTTTAGTTTGTGTCATTTTAGAAACTCCAGTTCATTAATGCACGGGTCATCAGCTATCTAGATTTGTGCTATCCCACAGTGACACTAAGCCACTATTGGATGGTTGTCTTTTTCTAATGGCAGTTCTTGACCGTTAGCTTTCTTTTCCAATGAACCCAACCTCTATTCAATATCTATTTAACTCCTAAATGACACCATTCAGGTGTCAAATCAAAGGCCTGTCATGAACCTTTACATGCAGTGGATCCCATTGCATCAGCAAAAATATCACTGGTGCCAATAGAATTGTCATGGTGTCTATGGAATTTGGACCTCAGGTAACTTTGGTAGGTAGGTAACTTTCCTTTATAATTAAATTTAAATTTTATGTCACTTTGACTTATATGTCAAGGCTCCAAATCTGGCTATATAATTAAGTTGGCTGGCTGAATATTCCATTTTCTCCAAGGTACCGTTTCATTACATACTTATTCTGCCCAAAATGTAAACAGTACGCAAGATTTAAAGTTTTCCTCCAGAACTTTCTTCACTTTTTATATTTTCTCTTGATTTATATTTTCATTGCTTTCATTACAAGCATGCAATAAATATCCCTATTAGAAAAAGAACACAAATGATACAATAAATGCCAAGCTGGTTAGATTACTTATACAATTACAGTGTTGAAATTTATATCTGAATTAAAACAGTACAGCATATATCATTTATACATTATTGCTCTGCTTCTTGCCGCTGCTTATCGTTTCTGCTTTGAGCTATTGGAAACATAATTTGTTTAAATGTGCTAGGCCTGTACAGGTAATCCTCGATTTACAACCACAATTAGGACTGGAATTTCAGTTGTTAAGCAATGTAATTGTTAAGAGAGTCATTAAATGACCAGATCTGATTTTATGATTATTTTTATTGTGGTTATTAAGTGAATGACATGGTCCTTAAGCAAATCTAGCTTCCCCAATTGATTTTGCTTGGAAGATTACTATTGCGATCATGTGATTCAGGCCAAGCACCTGAATCACAACCAGTTGACCAGAGGGGTGGGGTGACAATCGTAACTTCAAGAACAGGTCATAAGTCGCTTTTTCCTAGGCTGTTGTAACTTTGAATTATCAATAAATGAATCATCATAAATAGAGGACTACCTTTGTTTGTCAGAAAAAGTCTTATCTTCCATTCCTAGTGATGCCATGAGGAACAGCATTATTTTGCTTTCTGTAATAGCAAAAGTCTGGAAGATGTTGAAGACAATTTCATCTTTGCCCAGGGGCCAAAATGAATGGAGGAGCACAACTGCACTTTCCTGGTTCAACAATAATAGCAATAGCAATAGCACTTAGTCCAGGGGTGTCAAACTCAATTTCATTGAGGGCCACATCAAGGTTGTCGTTAACCTCAGAGGGGCCAGAGGGTCATGGACGACTGGTTAGGCATGGCCAGCTTGATGCCACTCCCCAAACTGCTGGCATGTTTCTTCTTTGCATTGGGTAGACTGGGTCGATGCCATGCTGGCCTGACGTTTCCTCTTCCCATTGGGTAGACCAGACCGAAGCTACGCTGGCCTGATTTCTTCGCACTGGGTAAACTGGGCCGATGTTCCTCTTTGCATTTGGTAAACCAGGATGACCTCGCGGGCCAGATCCAATCACATCGTGGGCTAGATCCGGTCCCCGGGCCTTGAGTTTGACACCCCTGACTTAGACTTATATACTGCTTCACAGTGCTCTATAGCCCTCTCTAAGCAGTTTACAGAGTCAGCATATATTGCCCCCAATAATCTGGTTCCTCATTTTACCGACCTTAGAAGGATGGAAGGCTGAGTCAGCCTTGGGCCCTATCAGGACTGAACTCCTGGAGTGAGGAGTGAGTTAGCCCTGCAGTACTACATTCTAACCACTTTGCCACCACAGCTCCTTATAACACCTAGGACCTAGAACATCTTTCAACAATAGACACAAAGACAGTAAAATCAGCAAGGGAGGAAAAAGTTTCCTTGAGAGAAAAAAAGTGTATCTTCCTAACTTGTCTGTCTTTTTTTTTTTCAATATTCCAGTACAAAGAAGGGAAAAAGCTGAAGCCCAAACCCAATTATAACAGTGTCGACCTTTCTGAAGTTGAATGGGAAGATGTAAATGAAACTGTAAGTGCCTAATTGGATTACAGGATTACAGCCCAACCTGTATATTATTTAGAGATAGAATAGCTCATAGCAGAGGGCAATGCCCTCACAGCCTCTTGTATTTTCTTACAAAGAAAGATTAGTCTACCAGATCAACATGCTGGTTTTAACCTTTAAAGCCCTTCATGGCAGTGGATCACGCTACAGGTAGTCTTCAAGTTACGACCACAATTGAGCCCAACATTAAAGTTGCTAGGTGAAACATTTGTTAAGTGAGTTTTGCCCCATTTTACAACGTTTCTTGCCAAACTAGTCAAGTGAATCATTGCATTTGTGAACTTAGTAACATAGTTGTTAAGTGAATCTGGATTCCCCATTGTAAATGTAAATGAAACTGTAAGTGCCTAATTGCAGGGTTTGTGAGCATTACCCTTCCCTGGCCAATTTATCCATAAAGTTCCTAACAAATCATATGAATATTGGCAAATAGTCTGTCTATTGACAATGGGCAACATGCAACAAAGCTAGAACTAGCCCAAGATCATGCAAGTAATCAATGAAAGGTACGGCAAAAATATACACATATAGAAGAATATCCTTGCATCAATCCGTTGCAGCCAATTGTTCATACTTCGAAATCTCCCAGTTCTAATCCAACAGTTGCTTCCCTGAATCAGTATAGGATTACAGCCCAACCTGTATATTATTTAGCTAAACACAAAGGGGTGAAATATCTATACCTAAATTGTTATTGCAGGCCAGTGGTCCTGAGCCAGCTACTGTAAATATTTTAATGAAGCCTTGTTCCTTTCTGCAGTTACGAACAGCAATGATCAATGGAGAAACTGGTTATTTGTCCATGGATGTCAAGGTGCCCATAGATAAAGGAGTGAGTATTTCTAAACTTTCATTATAGATTAAAAACCATGCAATTCAGAAAAGTGAACATTTCAAAAGGTTCAATGTGTGAAACTATCCTCAAATCCCCAAAACACATCAGCATAAGACTGGTTTAAAAAAAAGAAAAAAACAGATCAAGTTTCAGGGCGAAGCTAAATGCATGAAACAGTTCACTAGTTCCCCTCAATATTCAGACAAAAACTATACTGAAGGAGAAAAAGTAGAATGAGGAAATTCTGCCCCATGCAGAGTGTGTGTGTGTGTGTGTGCCTGTGTAAAATAGGCACCTTAGTACCGCCTGCTGATATGTTTAAAATAAACATAAATCCATTATGACATTCTTGGTGTTCTTTGAATCAAAAACGTTGACACCATGGGTATGTTTGTGTAGTTTTCTTGGCAGCATTGCCACTGCCTTGGATATTTTTTTTTGCATTTTCCCTTCAGTTTTTCACTCTATCCTAGAGACCCTTCATTTCTGAGTGGTCTCCAATCCATGTCCCAGCTGGACTTGGTCCTGCTTAGCATTTTTCCAGATCAGCCGAGTTGTTTAGATGCTGACACTTGCTGTGACCTTGTGGTAGCTAGAAATCATAAAAAACAAATCAAATGTTAACAGCAATAGAAAAGCAGGAGGGCTTGGGACCCCTGGAGGGAATATTATAGGGGTCATTTAAGCCAAGCTATTTCCTATCCAGGAATACAGAAAATGGGGAAACCACTCAACATTAGATGGCAATCCACACAGATTTCTTTTTCTGAGACCATTAAGCTGGCCATACTTGGCTAATTAAAGAAGCTAGCTGAGATGTTTTTGAAATGCTCAGCTGGTAGCCAACTCACATAACTGCCTCCAGGATCGATCTGTCTTTCCAAAGCATGAACAATTTAGCCTCAACTCCTTTGATGCCTGCTGTCATTGTACTGGATGGGGGTTTCCGGGACGTTGAGGATTGGTGTTTAATAGCAAAAGGGGAGGATGATATTTAGGTGAAGGAGAAAAGAAAAGCATTCCATGTGACTGCAGCCACAAGGACTGAGATGGTTATCCTACCGCTTGTCACCTTCTCTGTCACACTTCCATCTCAAGCCTATCTATCATTTAATGTAGCCCAGCTGCTGAGCATCGATCTATTTCAAGGGCATTAAAGCAGGGGCAGACCAGTCTTGAAGGCTGTGGCCAGTCTTTTTTCCCCCAATTCCATCTGATACTCTGATAAGAAGTGCAATGCTCATCAAGTCATGTATCAAGGTATACAAAGAAACAGTGCTAAAACCAGGGGTGGGATTCAGCTGGTTCGGACCGGTTAAGGCTAACCGGTATCTCCGACGATCAATCAGCTAGCCAGCTGGTAGCTCCCACGATCAGCTGGGCCCACCTGCCTGCCCCTGCGCTTTTCTCTCCTTTATCCTCTCAGCTGATTTGTGAGGCAGAGTGGATTGCCACACCTCAGCTGTAGCTACTGTGTTACTACATAGAAGGTAAGTTGATTGTTTTGAAACTGAGCATGCGTGTGAAGTGCGTGCAAGGTGTGCATGTGCGCGTGCGCGCAATCTCCGAACCAGTTGTGAAATTGGTTGAAACCCACCACTGGCTAAAACCATATTATGTACCATAGCTAATCCTACTTAGCAAGATTCCTTTGGTACCATGGGTGTGAATTCACAAAATGGCAGTGTGCTGTGGAAGAATGCTGGAATATTAGGTGATGCAAACAGAATCGAGAACCCATCTCCATTCTGTTTGCATCCTTCCCACTCCCATCCACCACCCCCAATTTTTAAAAAAACACCTCACCCTAGCGACAGAGATAGAATAGCTCATAGCAGAGGGCAATGCCCTCACAGCCTCTTGTATTTTCTTACAAAGAAAGATTAGTCTACCAGATCAACATGCCGGTTTTAACCTTTAAAGCCCTTCATGGCAGTGGACCACGCTACAGGTAGTCTTCAAGTTATGACCACAATTGAGCCCAACATTTAGGTTGCTAAGTGAAACATTTGTTAAGTGAGTTTTGCCCCATTTTACAAAGTTTCT
This sequence comes from Oxyrhabdium leporinum, assembly GCA_032468155.1. Classification (NCBI taxonomy): domain Eukaryota; kingdom Metazoa; phylum Chordata; class Lepidosauria; order Squamata; family Cyclocoridae; genus Oxyrhabdium; species Oxyrhabdium leporinum. The sequence goes on along the minus strand of JANHFL010003545.1, from coordinate 96,614 downwards.
TGTCAAAGTAGTCAAGTGAATCATTGTATTTGTGAACTTAGGAACATAGCTGTTAAGTGAATCTGGATTCCCCATTGACCGTGCTTGTCAGAAGGTCCCAAAAAATGATCATATGACCCCAGGACATTGCAACTATCATAAATATGAACCAGTTGTCAAGCATCCAAATGAAAATCATGTGACCATGTGTATGCTTCAATGGTCATAAGTGTGAAAAATGGTCATAAGTCTCTTTTTTCAGTGCTGTTGTAACTTCAAACGGTAACTAAATGAACTTGTCATGATCCCAACTACTGAACCCAAGCAAAGCAGAACTCTGAGGCTGAGGTCTTCCCCTAAGAATGTCTTTATTGGGTACATCATATCAGCATGATCAAATGGAAAACCAACTCTAAATGTTTCCTGTGGTTTCAGTATAATTAAAATAGGAAGTAACTCCCTCCCCAAAAGTCACAGGTCACGTTGACCAATTAGGTTAATTGGAGGGCTCTCCAGTCACTCCTCCCCATCTCTATCCACCACCTGTACAGATGTCCTTGGTTCCCAGGAGAAAGTTCTGTGTTTTGTCTGGCAACATACTTCATCCTCCTTCTCCATCCCCCCTCTGTGTGGCAACTGTGGAATAGAAAAATCTACCAGGTTTGATTCAAAGTTGACAGAACTGTTGTAAGTTGAGGACGACCTGTACCGTCTTAAGTATTCCCAGAATTACTTATCCATCCCAACTATGAATATTTGAAATATATTTTCCTCCTCGGATTCTCATTCTCACAGTGTTCTTCTGAACCTCTATGGCAGGGGTGTTAAATTCAATTTCATTGAGGGCCACATCAGGGTTGTGTTTGATTTCAGGGGGCCAGGATGGGCATGACCAGGGTGGGAGTGGCCAGCATAATGTCACTTGTGTTGAGGAGTACCTGTGGTGGCCCAAGTGCTCTGCCAGCAAAAACAGGCTCCCGAGCTCCATTTTCGACTGTGACCACCTCCTGCAACCCTCTGCCAGCAAAAATGGAGCTTAGGAGGACTGCACACAGCCCTTGTGAGCTCAGTTTTATCTGGCAGAGGCACCGCAGGCTGGTCTTCCACTGTTTCCAGGACGGCCCCGTGGGCCAGTTCTAAGCACCCACAGGACGGATTTGGCCCCCAGGTCTTGAGTTTGACACCTCTGCTCTATGGTGATTTTGTTGCCTTCCTGCCTTGATGCAATTTACCTGGCCTGATATCACAGAGTTCTTGGACCAGCCTATCAACTCATTTCTACCAGAGGACTGTTTATAGCAGGGGTGTCAAACCCGTGTCATCACGGTGGTGTCACATGACATATTGCGACCTTTTTTCCCCTTCGCTAAACCGCGTGGGGCCAGGGCCAGCACATGACGTGTCCGGCCTGCGGGCTGCGAGTTTGACACCCCTGGTTTATAGGAACATTAGGAGAAATGGTCAGGTTTATTCATGTTTTGAGGCCCATAAACAATTTTATACTACCTTAAGTTATTATTGTGGGCTTTGAGACAATAGCCTCCTAATATAGATGTTGGGCAATCTCTGCAGATGGTAGGCTGATGAAACATACAGATTATTACACCCTGATATATTATGAAAAAGTATGTAGCAGACAATTAAAGAGGTTGCATTATTCATATTCACTACAAAAGACATGAATCTTAAGTAACAGTACAACATAAAGTCAATTTATTGTACAGCTTGTTTGTTGTATTTGTTTTACTACAAGGCCTCATAAAAACAGATACTATCTTAATAGAAGTCCCCATTTTTTTTCTCTCCATCTCACACAAACAAAGACATTTTTTAAAAAATACTATAGCCTCTTCTGGTAAGCTTATGCATCACTTAAAACCCAATTAACTATATATATATTTTTCTTCTTCAGCCTATTCAGGTTTGTCTGTTTAATTAAAATCCATCCAATTAATTGATAAAGTCTGCAGTCCGCTGCACATTTACTTAGGACTGGACCTACCAAACTCAGCGTGTTTTAATTCCCAGTAGTTAGGTTATGATGCTACAATGTGAGATTTATTTAATTGGGAGACTGCCCTAATCACGAGGTTCTTAATATATGATGACCTACTTTCAGCACCCATCTGATGATGCACAATAAAATGAAGCCTTTCTTTTTACATGCCAACTTTGTTAACAAGAAGGAGTGAGTAAGCAGAAGTGAAAGACAAACTACATTCCCTGCTCTGCTTGCATCATTCTCTCTCTGTATGTATGTGTATCTGTGTGTCTGTCTGTAAGATGTATGTTTTTTTCTGCAGTTACAGTTTAGCATTCCTGATTTTTTTTCTTTTCTCAGAAAAGGATTCTCTTCCTCACTAATGACTATTTCTTCACTCATATCAGCGGCACTCCATTTAGGTGAGTGAGGAGATTCTGCAGTGGGAGATCAAATGAAATGTCTTGCATTACTATTCAGACAGCCTTAGGTCACAGTCAGATTATTCCACCCAGGATCCTAAGAGTCAATTCCATTCAGCTGGTCAACTTCCATCAACCTGATGCCATCAAAATAGTTTGGGATTATAGAGTCCAAAATTCCCAAATGGCATGGCCAGTGACCCTGTTGGCTGGTAAACTTGGGAACTATAATCCAGTTATACTTTTTATATTATTTTTATAATCCAATTATCCAATTATACCTGGAGGGGACCAGGATATCAAAAGAAATAAAACAGATGCATTAGGCTGGATACAGTAGGCTCTAACAACAAGTAAGAGAGAAAAAGGAAGAAAGAATGAGAATTTACAGAGCCCTGTTTCTTTATGGAAACCCTGTAGAGGGAAAAAATGAATTAACTCAAGTTAGAGTTGCCCAGTTCACTCACTTAGTGAATTCATTTTTCATACCTGTGGAAATAGAACCAAATTCATTTAGAGAATTTCAAGATGCTGCAGATGTTGAAGGTCCCAAAAAACTCAATTGTTAGATGTGCCAATAAAAAGTCTGAATCTCTAAGTTTTCAGAATTCATGGTGGAGGAAAAAGGGAAGGATGGTGGGGATCTGGGTACAATTCAAGGTGCTGGTTATCATTTATAAAGTCCTTCATGTCACATGCCAAGTTATTTGAGGGATCATCTATCTCGCAGGATTGCTGCCCATCTAATAAGATCAGGCAAAGTAGGTGCAGTTCAGGTCCTTTCAATCAAATAATGCCTACTAGCAGGACCTAGGAAGATCTTTCCTCTGAAATGATATATCCCACCAAAATTTGTCTTAACTCCTCTAATATCATCCCAGAAATCTTTAAAAACACAGTTGTTCTCTCGTGGCTTCAACTAGGAACCTATTTGTATTTTGTTATGTGGAATAACGTTGTTTGGATGCTCTGATTTTCCATTTTATTGTTTTTCAGTTTTAAATTGTAAGTTGGCTGGGAATTCTGTGATTCTGTGAATGGGTCACGATAGCTCAGCAGTTAAAGATGCTGAACTTGTCAGCTGCAGAGCTGACAGCCTGGGTTCGAGACCCGAGTTCTGCACAATGGGGTGGCATCCCATTACTTGCTCCAGCTCCTGACCATGCAGCAGTTCAAGAGCATGGAAATGCAAGTAGATAAGGAGGTACTACTTTGGTAGGAAAGTATCAGTGTTCCATGCGCCTTTGACATATAGCCATTTTGGCCACGTGACCACAGAAATTGTCGTCAGACAACGCTGATTCCCTCAGCCAAGAAACAGAGGAAGCACTATGCCCTAGAGTCGGAATTGACTGCACAGGGAAACCTTTATCTTTTTAATGCCACACCAGTGAAAACTGAGAAAGACCTTCATAATATTCTGTTTTATTTCCTTACTGCCCCCCCCCCATCCTCCCCAACTCACAGCTTGGGAATTGTTCTGCCACGAGGACATGGTGAATACATGCTGCTTGGGGACACTTCAGTGGAAGAAGGTTGGTTATATGACACACTTTTGTAAAAGTCTTGTATGAGAAACATTGGAGAAAACTTTCTTGTATCCTAGTTAAGTTTTAATGGTGTTTTTCTTTGGCTACCCTCTCCATCTCTCTTTGGGTATTTATTTGCTAACCTGACAGAGTAGAAAACAATTATTAAAAATCTGAACTCAAGTTTCCTACATATTTGGAGGGGAAGAAGAAAAGTACTAATAAAATTAAAAAATGAAAATATGGTAGCATACTAACTGATCACCACTGAAACCCAAATATTTTTTTGGGAAAGGCACCCACTATATGTTTATGAAGCTTTTACAGTTCCTTTTTGTCTATGTTGTGTATTATATCCGGTCCTAATGTCACTAACCTTTTCAGCAACATGGATGTTCCGAGGTCTGTGGCTTCAAACAGTCAGATTCATTTGCCACTTCATTTGGTTTTGTCTATCAGGCAAAGTACAGGATGCCTCGATCCCTTTATAGAATAATATTTGTATCAAAATAAAGCAGCCTTTGCTGTTTCAGAATAGACTGAAGTAATGGAACAGTCCTTGCCATTTTACTGAACCTCGTTACCGCTATCTGAACATATGTTATGATTTAAGATCTTGGAATTTGGTACTTGAGAATCCTCGTGTCTATGTTGCATCTAAATCAAAGTCATTTAAGGTATTCTTGTGACTAGGTGAGCACATTATTTTCTACAGTTTTGTATTATCACCATACATTCTCTCTCTCTCTCTCTTTCTCTCTCTCTCTCCCTCTCTCTCTCCCTCCCTCCCTCCCTC
>JANHFL010003545.1:59984-70759 GCA_032468155.1 Oxyrhabdium leporinum | reverse complement strand
ACACTGCTGTTATCTTTCATCCCACCTCTGTCTTCCAATATTTGAGGGGCTGGCAGAGAAAAGAGGGGATCAGCTTGCTTTCCAAAACTCCAGAAGGCAAGATAAGAAACAATAGATGGAAACTAATCAAGGAGAGAAGCAACCTAGAATTAAGGAGAAATTTCGTAACAGTGAGAACAGTTAACCAGTGGAAGAGCTTGCCTCCAGAAGTTGTGGGTGCTCCACAACTTCTGGAGGCTTTTAAGAAGAGACTCGACAGCCACTTGTCTGAAATAGTTATAGGGTTTCCTGCTTGAGCAGGGGGTTGGACTAAAAGACCTCAACAGTCCCTTCCAGCTGTGTTATTCTGATGAACTAGTACTTGGTAGACAAAAGTATCCCCTTAAGATGATACAATTGATTGACATGATGCCCGTCCAAGTGCAACCTTATTTAAAATCTCAAACCATAATGTCATAACTTTTTAAGTTAACCAATAATTATTTGACTCCTCCTTGGAGAACCGAAACATAACCCTTCCCCTCCCAAAGCTGGTTAATTCCATCTATACCTTTGGGAAATCAAATGCGCTGCAAACTCAAAGCAATTATGGTGCTTTTTGATAAACTGAATATTGGTGGTGGAAGAAATGTTGACATGGGATATGCAGAATCCGAAGTCCAGAGTGTCTGAAATCCAACCTTTGATGACAATACAAGAATATCCTGACTATTGCTTAGTTCCATGTGTAAAATCATATCGTTTCATTGTTTATCGAAAGGAATGGATGGCTGAAAAGCACATGATGATTCATGTCACTTTACCTTCACTGATAAAACAAAACAAGCTGGGATACATGCATTTTTGAGAATGTTAGTGCCTCTACAGTTAGCAATGCTGACCAGAGGTTTGGGTGCATATGCAGATAGAGAAGTACAGCTCAGAATAACGTTCCACCCTGTTAAATGAACATTCTCCCTTCTTCTAAAACCTTTAGTTCTTTTGACCAGGAAATAGTGCTAATATAACTAGTTGACACCCACAGTAATTTCCTATTAAAGATATTTAGAGTTCTAGACTAGAGAGCTGAAAAAAAAAATCTGAAGCCGTACTTTAACTGGCAAATTGACAGTTGATTATACATCAGTGTGGAAAAACAGTTGTTTACTAAGAGGATTTTCTCTTTTTTCAGTGTTATGTCCCTAAAATAAGCACATTACCAAATTCAGACATCTGTATTTTTATAGCAAAACACTGGCATTAGGGCTGCTTTATGAATAAGCAAGTAAAGCTCTTTAGTCTGATTTGGGAAATGCAGACATAAATCTAGCTTTGAGCATCAGGGACTTCTATTATATTACTGTAAGTCAAAATGATCAAGGCATCTTCCTTGGTGATCAGCAACCCAAAGTGACTTCTTGCTTTTTAAAAAATCTCTTACTGGCAGCAGAACAAACCAATAGATTCAGGCATATCCATGTTTCCCTATCAAAAACATTCAGAGACATAGCCATCAAACAGAAGAGGTTTCCTGATAGAGGTAGTCTTCAATTCACAACCACAAGTGAGCCCCAAAATTTCTGTTGCTAAGCGAGACAGTTATTACATGAGTTTTGCTCCATTTACAATCTTTCTTGCCACAGTTGTTAAATGAATCCCTGCAGTTGTTAAGTTAGTAACGTGGTTGTTAAGTGAATCTGGATTTCCTGTTGACTTTGCCCATCAGAAGGTTGTAAAAGGCGATCACATGACTCTGGGACACTGCAACCGTCATAAATACATGCCAGTTGCCAAGCATTCAAATTTTGATTATGTAATCATGGGGATGCTGCAACTGCAGGTGTGAAAAATGGTCATAAACCACTTTCTTTGGTCATTGAATGAAAAGTTGTAAATCGAGGAGTACCTGTATATTCTTCCTCCCCCCACAAGGAGCAAGATTCTTCCCCTTCTGCCCCATACATTCTTCCTCACAAAATACAATCTGATTAATTATCTTCTATATTCTGAGGAATTATCATCTAAACATGGGGATCTTATATCTACTGGTCTTTATATGTGTTCTATACTTTGTATTTGATTTATGAACAGAATTAACAGGCTGTCAGTTCTGAGAGTCTCTTCCCTTGAGATACAGGATCAGCTTTTGAATTTGCTACATTTATGTCTTAACAGAGGGAAGTTTGCCTGAGGCAGTGACAGTAAGCACACCTGTGACTGTGACTGTCAGTGGGAAGACAGGAATTGCTGCAGGTAGGACTTGTTTCAATGCACTTGAAGTTGGGGATAACATTGGGGAGATCCTTTATTTGTTTTTATTTATTTGCCTGAATGTGAATAGTGTCTTCTGGAAATTGGCAGGTCCATCATTTCAATGGGCCAAACATGGAGTTTTTATATCAGGCAACCGCTAGGTGGCAGCAGAGAGAGATAGAAAAAGCTTTCCTGCCATCTAGTGGTCAACTGCAGCATGTTGTGGAAGTCCTGACAAAAACTTCCAACATTTATAGGACAAATCCTTGCTGTTAACACTGGGCTTAAGTTTTGTGTCATGTGTATCATTGCAGTGTCCTTTTTGTGCCCAGCAAATATCACTTCCATGCTTTGTAACTTTTCATAACTCCAAAAAAATAAACACACAAAAAGCAAAAGCCCTTTCACTTAATTTTCATCCAAGATCATAGGGGCGAAAATGTCAATATGGAAAGCCCTGATAGAAATGCTGGGATGCTGTTCTGCATAATAACTGCATCTATGTTTATTTCCACTCATCCATGTAAAAACTGAAATCTACAAATGTTCATCTCAATTTTGTATACGCCCTTTGATATTTATGAATCAGTGAATCAGTATGAATACTATTGAAAGGAAAGAGATAATGTATGAGTTTTGAGGGTCTCGTTCATGCCCTCTTGAAAGTGGTTTTATTATAGTCAGGGTTTGGGGGAAAAGTAGCTGATAATTAGGACTTCCTAATCAAACCAAGTCATACCACAGCTCAGAAGACAGCAATAATAGAAAAGCAGGTGGTGTGGAAAGACTGAAGGATGAGGATTAAAAAGAGATTAAGTGGAAAAATCATGAAACTTCAGAAATATCGCCCTCTCCCTCCTCTCCAAAATACCCCTAGAAGATACATGCTCAATCATGGGCATGGTAATATCTATTTATAGCATCCAAACAGAAACATTCATATCAAGGTTGCTACCCATACAGCCTTAGATGAATTTCTTTGTAAAATCTAAAGCAGCTGGATGAGAGAAGAGAGAAGACAGGTTTTTGTAGAATCTTGCATCCTTGCTATGAGTTGGAATAGGCAAAACATGAAGGATCTCCATGATCTAGAACCCGGACAAGTGGGAATACCCAAGGATTCATTTCTAATTCTGAGTAGATTTCATTGATTCATTGATTGACTGATTCATTCGTTCATTCATTCATGTTAGATTGTCTGGCTACCCAACTCGTCATAGTGATTCTGAGCAACTGACAAGTTATAAAACAATTAAAACAAACAAATATAGACCACAATATATACAAACTCAGATCTATCATGTGTGTGTGTGTGTGTGTGTGTGTGTATGTGTATGTGTGTGTGTGTATCTGCCAACAAGTCAGATGGGGGGGCACATTCTAGGTCCCTTCCTTAAATATAGTTTTCTAGCAGGACCAAGAAGTCTGCCTTCTCAGAGCTTCTCCTAACCTGTGGAAGGTCCTTTCTCCAGACATCTGGCAGGCTCTTAACTTTTTAGCCTTCTAGAAAACTTGGAAAATCTGATTGTTCCCACAAACATTGGGGTAGAACTATGTTTCTCAATCTTGGCAACTTTAAGATTTGTGGATTTCAATTCCCAGAATTCCCCAGCCAGCAAACAGGAATTCTGGGAGCTGAAGCCCACACTTTTTAAAGTTGCCAAGCTTGAAAAAACATTGATACAACAAGGCTATCAAGATAGTATGTGGATATGTGGGAAAGTGGTGTCCTGGGATGCCATGAGTTTTTATTCTCTTGAGTTCTTATTCTATTTTGTCTGGGAATTGTTGCTGTTCTGTTCTGTTTGGGAATTTTTGCTGTTTTTACCGTTTTCTGAGCCACCCAGGGTTATGATTGCAATATAAGTGACTGTACTGTAAGTCTTTTAAAAATAAATAAATAATACCTAAATGCCTGCCAATGGCAACATCCACAGCAACAAAAACCCCACAGCATCTCATGGACACAAACTAATCTGCCAAACTCACAGCCAGGAATACATCCAAGCCTTTTTGTTTTCTCTGTTGATATTCTGGATCCCTCTCAATAATATAATTCTTATAATGTACATTTGAGTAAATTTTTTGAGTAAATTATAGTATTTTCCAGCTGAAATCACCTTGGAAGAATACTCTCTTTATAATAGCGTCCATGTGCCTTTTCAAGTGGATTTAGAAAGTCCATTCAATACTGTAATCTTCATAACAGTTTTTGATCCCCAAGTGACCATTAACTGAAACATAATTATTACTTATCTCTTAATTAAAACTTTATCGTGTGTGTGTGTGTGTGTGTGTGTGTGTGTGTGTGTGTGAGAGAGAGAGAGAGAGAGAGAGAGATCAGAAATACTAATACATCACTCTGCTCCAGATAACATGACTGAATGTTCTGTCATGTGAATCATTAAACTGAGTTTCTGTATTGGTATAAGAGGTTGAACTGACATTGCAGCTGCTCTGAGTTTTAAGGTCCCAGTGAAATCACTAGAATCTGCATCTCCTTGGTCTGGGTATATGAAGGGTATATGACATCATTTGAGGAGTGTGGTTTGCAAGACAATCTTTGCTTGCTAACTTCGAGCATGGACGGACCAGCGTCTGTACATGTTCATACAAGTTTACATGTCTAAGGGTAGACATGGATGTATACTTATTTTAAAGGATGCTACTGGTTCCTGCTGGAATCCTGCTGGAACCTGAATCCAAACCTCTCCTCCCAGCACAATGGATTTCTAGAGTTCAAGACACTGTTTTGCTGATCCCACATCACCCAGGGATCTTGTTTTGCTTGCTTGGGAAATTAAAAACAACAGTAAAACGAACAACTGCGTAAATGAAGCCTCCTCAAATGAAATCTAGCGACCCTTGCAAGCTGCTGTTGTCATTGTTGTTTGAGGTCAAATGGGTTTCAAAATTCAGTGGGACGAGCCTTACTGAACTGTTTCCATTTTGTATTTAAAAATAATAATAATTGCTGTGAATTGCTGTGCGGGTTTTGCAGTGAGAAGCTATATATATAGGGAGAGAGTATATATGGAAATAAGTAACAAATGCAAGAATCCTTTCATATGCTCCCTGGGATTTCCACAGATGGGCGTAAGAGCAGAGAAATTCCTGTTCCTGACTGTAACAGCTTGTAGCAACTATTCCTTGCTCTGCCTTCTGTGTTGGACTATAGGGAGCCATTAGCAGTGACATAGCAGCGTGGGGTGAAACTGTTAACTGTCAGTTGCTGTGCAATGATACAGTTGAATTTCAGAAGGGCACAGACGTCAGACAGACTTAGCCTTGGACCATTCCTGCATTGGGTGAAGGTGGGGAGGATGAGGAATTCTTTGGAAATAGGTTAACTGTTGGGAGCGAGTCTTATCTATGCAAAGGAAATGAATCAGAAATAACTAGAATTCTTGCTTGCAGCCTTTCTTCCTACTATCAAACAATATTTGGCTTATTAGTTTTTATATATTTTGTACGTCATTTTGACCAGAAAGGAGAGTTATCTGCAGATGGTCATTTAGCACCCATAAATTTTTGCCCTATCTCTTCACTCCCAAATTATTTGATATCGTTTTAATTCTAAGCAGAATCAGAATAGAGAAGGAGGTTGCTATGGCAACTGTTTCCTTAAGCCTTTGGTCTGACTCATTTCAGACAATTACTCTCATGCTCCAGGATGCATAGTTGTGATAGAGGAGAATTGTGCGCTGGGTTTTATTTCCTTTTATTCTTATCCCAGGTATTAACTTCATGAAAATATTCCTCCAATATTCATAGTTTTGGAGCTGCTGGTACATTGAAAGCATAGGTCTGGTCATGAGTAATACTCATGTGAAGCTGTGAACTATGTCCTGATTATATACAAAATGTTTTTCCTAGGTTTCCATTACACACACACACACACACACACACACACACACAAATGTGAAAATGTGTAAAGATTCTGCAAACATTAAAAGATTTCCTAAGTTCTTCCTAGGTTTCCATGATACACACACACACACACATAAAATGTGTAAAGATTCTGCAAACATTAAATGATTTCCTAAGTTCCTAACTTCTTAAGTTGACATGATTGAATGTGTAAAAATGATGTCAGGAGTGTAAAGGAATTTATACATAAATACATATAGTACCTTTTAAGAAGATAAGAAGAAGCCAGTGGGGTGCAGTGTTAAAGTGTTAGATTAGGGCTGGCAAAACTTAGGTTCAAATTCACCTCAGCCACAGAAACTCTCTAGGTGACTATTGTCTAGCCATTGACACTCAGTCCAGTTTCTGTCATAGAGATGTTTTGGCAAGGGTAAGATAAAAATGGACCCTCGTCTAAGAAGCCTTGGTTTGATTAAAGGGTGGGATATACATGTCAAAGACACTGAGCTTGTCAACTGGAAAGCTGACAGTCCAGGTTCAAGACCCAAGCTCTGTGCAACGGATGAGCTCCCATTACTTGCTCCAGCTCCTGCCACATAGTACTTCGAAAGCATGCAAGTGGAAGTAGATTAATAGGTACCACTTTGGTGGGAAGGTAACAGCGTTCCATGTGCCTTTGGCATATAGACATGCTGGCCACATGGCCACAGAAAATATCTTTGGACAACTTGCCTTCCTCAGCTAAGAAACAGAGATGAACACTGTGCCCTAGAGTCAGACATAACTGGAGAGGGAAACCATTACCTTTTATACATCCAATAAAATAAAATCATGCCTTTTGGATCAGACAAGAGATCCACCTGATGACTAGATTCAAGTCTATGACCTAATGTTGCATAGTGTTACCACCAAGACATTAGCCAGTCTTCCCCAAACTAGCAACTTTCCATTGTGATGAGTCTACCCTAGTTGACTGGGTATTCTGGAAACTGTAGTTCCAACTCATCTGTAGGCTACGTCTTGCTGAGGTCACTCCCTTTTCCTCTTCAGCAACTGATGTTAGGTGATACATTGTCTCTGAATGCTGAATAACTATTAGATATATTTGACACGATTTCACCATAATTTCCAAATATTGTGGTTCCAGGCTTCATTCGAGGGACATTATTTCTCACCTTTGGCCATGAACTCTGAGAATGTAATTCAACAACATCTAGAAAGCTATAGATTCCTTGTCTTTGATCTCCAATAGTGGCTGTCATCATATATGTGGCAATAAATTCTGTACTGGTGGGGAAAGTAATTTAGGTTATTGAAATTAAGCCTAACAGCCATTCTATTATCACTAAATGATCAAATTGTAATATGAGTTTAAAGCAGATTTTGTTGAGGCAAGTAGGATTATTGGAGCCCTTCATAGTTTAGAATTTGAGCATCAGAAAGCAGCTCCTATTTTTCACACCAGCCCCTGCTCACCACAGCAAAGCTTGCTGTAATGGATGAAATATATTATTTCTCCTCTAGCAAATGTCATTGGAGAGAACATTTGCTTGCTGGGAAATGCTGTGCCTGGACACAGATTAGAAAATAATGTGTGGTTTGAAGAAAACAGACACTGTGTTCTGAAATATTTTAAATGTTGCATATTTTTACGCATGCATTTGAATGAAAAGTGACTTGGCAACAATAATATGTGGAACGAAAGACAGTTCAAAGCATGCTTCTTGAGCAGAAAAGTCATGGAGTCTCATCTCCATAAAAAATCATAACGTCAAATATTCACCAAGTTACAATGGCATTTAAAGTAGGTAAACCTTACAAACATTTTCTTTCTCTTTCCCAACAGTGCAAATAGAGAAAAGGTAAATTAAATGATTTGCTGCCCTTCTATGATGCATGCAATCTCCTAAGCAAACTTTTGCAAGCAGAGATTTTAGAGATTTTATTTGGAGGATGGCCCCTTCTCACCGGATAATGTCCGAAGTGACACCAGTAGCAAATAAGAGTTTACAAAAAGGGCAAACAGTGCCGATTTTGGACATTCTGCTGGAAGATGCTAAAACTAGCCATTATACGTGCTTGTTTCCTTGTTGGTGGTAAATGATTGAGTAGTCTGGGCACTGACTGTTCTCACCTGATGTCCGATTAAATTGAATTTGAGAATCAACTAAAAGGCTGCTCAGTCAGGTTTCCCTAACAGAATTCTTCCTGAGTTGCTTGGAATTTATCAAGCTTGTCAATATGCTCAGGGAGCCTTTTATTAGTCCCTAATGAACTGTACCTACCAATATGTTTTCTTCATATGTAAAGCCTTGCTTTACAAAATTAGAGGCTGCCTCAAGGAAAACCAACCCTGCATCCCAATTTAGATTCTGCCAAAAGCTCTATGACAGGGGTGTCCAACCTTAACAATTTTAAGGCTTGTGGGCTTCAGCTCCCAGAATTCCCCAGCTGCTGACTGGGGAATTCTGGGAGTTGAAGGCCACAGGTCTTAAAATTACCATGGTTGGACACCCCCGGTCTCTGGTATCTCCCATCTCCATCTCTGGAATGGAGTGGAGGTCTCCTTTGGGAAATGCAGTGAGGGGGGGTTGGAATCCTTTGGGATAGTTGAAAAATGAGAATTGAGCAGATCAGAGAAAAGAATATCTGAAGAACAGCTGTTTGTAGAAAAGCAAGGGAAGCATTTAATAATAAAAGAAAGAGAGAAGGACAAATACATATGCCAAAAGTGAGAAATGTGAAATTTGGATTATCAGATTTGGATTATTCTGTGACCCCTCCGAGCAGAGAAACGCAGTCAATTTTATTTTTGGTTTATTTGACAGATGCTTTTTTAGACCTCTTCAGAGGAGAGGTCAGAGCTTTTGAATGTTAATTCAGAAATAGAGAAATGGGTGCCCAGAATAAAATAACTCCCTTAGCACTTGAGAGAACTATGGATCTGTTCATGGTATCTCAAAATGCCTTCGTTTTCTTTGCAGCAGCTGAGACTTGTTCAGTGTGTCACTGATCATCATCCTAATTTTTTTTTCATATATTCCAGGGCTGTAATTGTCACAAGATGAGATTGCATGAACAACCCTAATATTTAAGTCATTACTTTAAACTATTCATACCTTGTCTGGAGGTATAGTTGTGAGTGTTAAACTTTAAGGCTATAAATGAATGGAATGGATTCAAAGGAGAGAGAGAAAAAACATATTGTAGTCGGGTAGATAGCCAGCAAACCTTCAAGGAAAGGCTGAAGGAACTTCCATATATTTAGCCTGGGGGGAAAGTCTGAGGAGGATCTGACATCTTTCCTTAAATACTGGAAGGTTGTTACACAAAAGAGGGCAAAATCCTGAATGCTTTTCAGCAGCGTGAAAAACACAGTTTTAACTTGGCTAGTATGTGCCTTTCCCAAAGGAAGAAGACACCAGTGGGCTAAGCTTAGGCAAAGCTGCAGTGACAGATGTTCTAGATGAGGCACCTGAAAGAGCAGCTGTGCTTTCATTTTGGCTGAAAGGGGCCTTTCTCCGGAGAGCTATGCAGATATATGAATGAGCAATTGGTTGGCTTTTCTGTCAAAGAATTGTGTTGACCTCCTGGGGCATACATGCAGAATGTGATGGAAAGGCTCCCAAGACTATACCCACTGATAATTATTCCTTTCTACGGATCCATGTGGAAATAAATAATTTGGCCAGGCACAGGCTTGAAGGCACTCCGAGGCGTGTGAGATACTGGGTAGAAGGTGGGACTACATCATTATTTATTCCTATCAAAAGATTTGTCCCAGAAAGAGAAAAGAATGCTGGAAGATAATTGGTCATAGTTGGCTAGCAACTATGATGCTAACAGGAATAGCTTGAATTTTTCTATAATCGTGTTTCCAAGATGAAGCTATCTCTCATGAGAACTGGGTAAACTGTATTTGGAAATTCAAACGGCTTTGAACTGTATTATATGAAGGGTGGAGAAAACAAAACAAAATAGGGGGGGAAATGTAAGGCTAAGAGCTGATTTGGGACGGGTGAGGTATGCAGAATGTAAAAGTATCCAATAATGAACATATAAATACAAGATGAAATAAATCAAGTAAGGTGTCCCTGGGGTCCCAGAGTTTCTGCACAATGTATCGAGGGTTGGGGGAAACGGGAAAAAATGGAAGTCTTAATGCAGGAAGGCAAATATAATTTATCCATCAATACTGAAATCTGGTGGCATAAAACTCACGAGCAAACTGTTAGGATTGAAAGGGGATAATATATTTAAAGGAATAAGTTAGACAAGAGGGGAGGAGGAATGACATTATATGTGAAGGAAGTGCATATGTATTGAGATCCAAGAATCTGAGCATAAGGAAATAATGGAACAGCTGGCTACAGTACATTGCTTATATCTCCAAGATCAGACTATTTATATGCAAGACTCTTGAACGAGTTTGCAGATATCATCTTAGAGTCCCCTCAGTGGGGAATCATGAAGGACAGGAGTAGTGCCAGTGGGTTGGAAAAGGGAAAATGAATAGGACAGGGCAGGGTATAATAGAATAGGGTAGTGTATAATAGAATAGGCTAGGCTAGGCTAATGAGAGGAGAGGAGAGGAGAGGAAGAAGAGAAGAGAAGAGAAGAGAAGAGAAGAGAAGAGAAGAGAAGAGAAGAGAAGAGAAGAGAAGAGAAGAGAA
>JANHFL010003545.1:35169-51128 GCA_032468155.1 Oxyrhabdium leporinum | reverse complement strand
CCTCATTTTACCTACCTCGGAAGGATGGAAGGCTGAGTCAACCTTGAGCCTAGTGGGATTTGAACCGCTAGATTGAACCAGCAGAAGTGGCCTGCAGTTCAACACTCTAACCACTGCGCCACCTAGGCTCATTATCAATGACAACATGATCACAATTAAAATGATAGTGTCTCTATCCAAGAACTCCAGATCTAAAGTGAAATGTATTTATAGTTAGAAATGAATTTTGAGCGCCTATAAAAGTTACGGCCAGTCTATAAATAAATTAGCAACCAATGGACAATAATCCGTAGAAACATCTAACTTCCTACAGTACAGTGTGAGGAATTTGCTACATAAATTTGTATCAGTGATGATTCTGGTAAAACAGACATCTTCTAAGGTGACTCAGAAGATTTGAATACTAATTATTAATATCAGTTTTTAAAAAGGGAAGCCACTAAACAGCATGTGTCAAAAAGAATACTTGGCAGTACCATTAGCAAACAATATTTCCTGCCAAAAATATTAATAACATTCTCAACTAATCTAGTCTTATCATCCATTAAAACATTATCACCACCCAGTTATACACTGCTGATCCATTTTAAAGATGGAAGAATCTAAATGCTTTCGGGTGACCAGTGTCAGCTGGGCCCTCCCCCCCCCTGCCCTTTCCTGTCCTATATCAGCTCAGCTGATTCGCGTGGCACAGTGGATTGCCATGCCTCAGCTGTTTTACTCCCCAGAAGTAACATAGAAGGTAAGTTTTCAAGCTGTTGTTTAAAGTCGCGCACACAAAGCATGTGATGGCGCTGGTCTATCGGTAGTGAAACTGGCTGAATTCCACCACTGGGTGACTCTCTATTAAACAATCCGAGATTAAGTTTCGTTTCAAATCTGTTGCATACAAGTGATAAAACTACATTTTTGTCTTAGAAGCTCAAATGTTGAGCTTTATCCCAGCTTTGATTTGTGTTCAGTTCTTCTGCATTTGCAACAGTATGGTTAGAAACTCCAGAATGATTGAAATGGATTACCCTCCCCATCTTGGTCCATTGAAAATAAACTCACTCCCAGAAAGCTGAATGACTTTGGCTAAGAAAATACCTCCACCTAATCCAACTACAAAACACTACAGTGTTATTAACAAAGTCAAATTATGCATTGTGACTATCCTACTAATCCAAGATCTGAAATTTGAATCAACCATATCTGACTCATTTTTCTTTCCGGTAATCCATAGTAAACTAGCAAAAAATAATCCTCAATTTAGACCAATCTTTAATGGTACCTACCTCGATAAGAGAACCATTCCATCCAATATTTAAAATCTCTCAGATTACAGTCACATTCCCAGGGATTATCTCCCACATGTAATTGTTGCAGACTGATTAATGGCTCAAAAGTTACCCTGTCCAAATTCTGCAGACGGTTTGATCGGAGAGAAAGCCAGCGAAGAGAAGGCAAATCATCAAAAATGCCTGAGGGGATTTGAGCAAGTCCATTAATGGAGAGATCCAACTGATGCAAAAGAACAGTGTTCTGCAGAAGATCTTTGTCCAAACTTCTGATGCTATTATTCCTCAGCTGTAGTTCAGTAAGATTAACTAGGTCTCTGAAAACATTCTCAGGAAGTTGATCTAAGAAATTGTTGGAAAGATCCAGTCTCTGGAGAGCAGAAAGATTGGAAAAAGCTTGTTCTGACAAGGTGCTGAGTTGATTGTTAAGGAAAAGGAAGGTCCTGGTACTAGTAGGAATGTCCAAGGGAATTGATGAAAGGCCTAAACCACTACAGTCCACTTCCAGGGTACCACTGTTGCACTTGCAAGAGGAAGGACATGTGATGAAAGTCTCTGCTGCACAGAACGAAAGCCAACAAGCAAACACTGCACAAGAGAAGAGGAAAACCAAGCATAATATATTGAAGCATCTTCCATGACTGCATGTAACCACAGTTTTACCTATTAATGCTACCTTATCTTGCAACCAGATGCACAAGTGTCTCCATCACAGTAGAATTCCATCTAGTAACTTAGAGGATGGTTTTTAATACTTTTGGTTCTATGAGTTCTAGAACCAGTTGCACTGTGTTCTGAGATGTTTCTTGTGGGCCTTAATGCCTCTTTCCTTCCCTCTTTCTCTTTCAAAGAAGCATTATGAGCTGAATGGTAGCCAAATGAGCTTTTTCACAGATTAATCCTTGTGCAGCCAGATGGATTCCCACAGTGTGAGCTTCCTTTTAGCTTTTGATGAGCTACTGGGGCTAAAGAATAAACATCCTCACACTGTGAAAAAGAAAGGTCATAGTTCCCCAGAGATTTTTCTGCCTGATACCACAGTGTCCAGCATCCTAGACGCGATAGAATGAAGCATGAGTGGAAGAAAATCCAGAGCTATAAAAGAGAACTTGCTAGACAGAGTTCATAAAGAGTATATTTGCTTTTATTTAATTAGATATTCTTAAGATACACTTCAGAACATAAATTATCCATTCAATGTGTTGCTATTTTTTCAATGAGATTTATTATACATTTGACTGACTACAAGAGTTGTTTTATTTACTATCTTTTTTTAACTCTTTGTAACTCTTCTAAATTCAATCAGTGCCCAAACAGCCCTCAGTACTTATAAATTACAAAAGTATATCATGAATAACTAGCATAAGCAAAGGTTAACACATTACACAAGCACCCAAGACATTAAGCATGGTATCATTTGCTGCAGGTGAAATACAGCATACCTGTATTTTAAAAGTGAATCCAACCAACAAATAAAGGTCCCACACCAGTTTCCCATAACTGAATGGCAAAGCTTAAGGAAAAAAACCCCATTCTATCTGAAAAAAAAGTGAATAAATGCACCTGAAACTAGTACTTTTTTGTAACAATATCAATTTTGATTTAGATTAAATCTAGAATCAGTTAATATGGGATTGAATATTGATACATAATTCATTGCTATGATTCTATAATGAGTTCCGTCCAAAATTACTTAATGCTCCTACACCAGTATCCTAAGAAAATAGGGTTTAATCTGTCACATCAAAACTAGAAAAGGCTATAAAGCAATCTTCATAACTATCTTCCTGCTTATTATAGAGGTCACAAGCAGCAGTAGAGATATTTTGATGCATTCTGTATATCTTGTTGACACCATAGTTGATATTATTTGATTAGAGAATTTAATTCCTCTTAGAACATCTCATTCTAATGTAGGATTATGCCTGACAGAGCAAGAAGGAAGGGAAAGTGACATGTGTTATTAAAGTCATCTTGCCTTTGGACGCCTAATAGAAGTACCATATTAATAATACAGTGATATTTCTGATGATGGGAAAACATTTAATGCTTTTGAGTACAAAGAAAGGTGAGAATATATCCCAGAAATGCATTACTCTTCTATGCACATTTAATCAAATGCCCTTCTTTTTGTTAGTCTGTGACAGAACTCTTCTGAAATACCATTATTCAAAATGATACAATGGTGCTACTTCTGAACAACTGAAAATTTCAGCTTAAAAAATAGATATATACACGGAAACTGTCTTGGTGAAAGAGATAGCCAAGAGAAAGAAAAGACCTCAATTACTTTTGTTGCTGAGGAAACAGAAGTGCCAAGAAAAACATGAGTAAGGCATGTGGTTGTTTGCAAAGGACAGAAGGTACATGTATCAAGATCTCAAAAGACATTTTTTATGGATGTTCAGCAGAGCAGCTAAGATAGTTTTTCATCCCATGAAAACCAGAAATAGTTACAGAACAATAGTTTAAGAGAAACAGTCAAGCATAGTGTATGCTCTTATGTCAAGAAAAGATCATGTTACTTTGTAGGATGTTCAGGACTCTGGTAAGATGATCCAGAAGTATAAGATTAGGCTAGGGCTCAGTAGCATTTAGGGTAAATAATTTATAATAGCAATCTAGGAAGCAATGGTGTTTAACAAAGGTAAGGCTCGTAGGTGAAAAGAAACCATTTTCTCAGCAACTTTTATTGACATATTGTACTTGACCCCCAGTTGTAGGTTTGGGTGAGTGTCACTACCCCCTGCTTAGCTTAACTGCATGCATCCTCATTAATGAACCCTTTTCATAACATGCTACAGAGACTGATAGTTCACTGAAGTTTATTAAGCTTCTATTTCTGTATTGGACACAAAGTATTTTCAGATTTGGATTCCTTTTCCCATCCTTTTAACTACAGCATAGAGATGACCATTTTTAAATGACACTTTGGCCTCATCCCCAGCCTGCCAGAGAGACAGATTAAATTTATGTTTAGCTGTTCCAGTTTTAAAGTGCTGTTTTCCTTGTTCTCCCAACATAATTTTGAGAGTGGACACCATCTTCAATTCTTCACTGACAATGTAGTTGATGATATGGTCAGTTACTGGGATCTACCAAGCTTCCAATAGATAGTTGATGCCTCTGTAGATCCTCCATACTATCCTCCATATTTTAGTTTAGAGCAGGGATGTCAAACTCAAGGCCCGTGAGCCGGATCTGGCCCGCAGGATGCTTAGATATGGCCCGTGGGGCTGCCCTGGAAACAGCGAAGGACAGGCCCATGGTGCATCTGCCAGTGAAAATGGAGCTCGGGAGCCCAGTTTTGCTGGCAGAGCACTTGGACCACCATAGGCACCCCTGACACAAGTGACATCAATCTGGCCACGCCCACCCTGGCCCCCTGAGGCCAAACACAACTCTGATGTGGCCCTCAATGAAATCGAGTTTGACACCCCTGGTTTAAAGTATAGGGTCCTGAACAATTAATTTTCATAAACGCTTTTAAATGAGCTTTTTTCATGGACAAGCACTGCTTTGAAAGAGTGCTAAGTATGTTTTCTTTAACATGGCTTTCACGTTTAGAGCACTAGGCCTGGTATAGAGCTTCGTCAGTGCAGTCCCATCAACTTCAGCTTATGCCCCTCAGCAACCAACTGGTCTATCAGCTAGGTTGGTTTTTTAGACATGGGTTTGGCGTTCTTCCAGAAGATTACCAAACTGTTGTTTAAATTAAAAATCTTGATCTCTTTCAGAAGAGTACAAGAACCGTATTCATAAATAACCCAACAGACAGGATGAGTAAAATACCTTCCTGTCAGTCATCTATTACTCAAGTCAAACACTCTGTCCTAGACATCTTTCTAATTGTTAACCCTTAAGCGCACACAACTAGTAGTTGTTTTTGCCACTGACAAGTAACGACAGAGTCTCCTTGCAGTGAGATAGTCAGCAAACAAATTTCAAAAAAAATAAATGAATAAAACATGAGGGAATGCACCAATTGCTGTCCTAAAACTGCCCATTAAATTTGTCAGAACAGCACCATTTATCAGCCTCCTTGCTAAGGGACATTAAGCTTGGCCCTAGGGGCAATGCAGTTTATGTCAGCATACTTTGTTGGGGGAAATATACTGAGTTTATAAACCACTTAGAGAGCGCAATATGAAGCAATATATAAGTCTAAGTGTTACTGCTATACTTTTCTGCCAACACAAGGAGTAGAAGAATGCATGTTAACATCACTTTGAGGAAGAGCATTTAGATTTGATGTTCTAGCTGGAATTCATCATAAGTCAGTGAATAATATAAATTAATTTGGAGGTGATTGTGTTGCAAAAGGAAATGTAGAATGCTTGAAAATATTTGATGGGACTCACCAGTGCTATTACTGTTGACTTACTTTTCTTTAGCTTGTAAATCATTTCTCTGACCTCACAAATCATAAAGTGATATTGAGTGCCTTTTTTATCATAAGTGATACCAAGTGCCTTTTTGGACTTTTTTAAAAAATGCAAGCAAAAAAGCTTTTTTTATATTAAAAAAATGCTCGCAGTCCTTAGAACTGTAGCTATTTAATTTGAATGGCTTGTGAGCATAGAAGGTGGCACATAGAATTTACGAGATTTGAATTATTGGATATCCATCATTATCATAAAAATGATGCATTTAGCCTTTTCCTGAAACTAGGCATTCTCTTCTATAGTGAAATATATAGGGCTAATGCATTTTATTATTAATGGAGCAAAATATCGGCTACTGGTGAAATGGTCCAGTAAATGTTTTAAAAATAACATCATTATGAAAGGATAAAACATGCATGTTGCACATATTTTGGGTATTAGGAACAAGATGGGAACATTTTCTCTCTCTCTAATTCATTCAGGCAAGAATTCTACAGCTTCTTTTTCTAACGTTACATTTTACAGCATTTATGCAAAGTCCCAAAGAATATAAGGTCTGGATACTATTTGCTGTTACTATAAAACCAGGCTATTTTTTCCTTTACCATCATCTAAAAAGTAGCAACTGGTCTCTTTGCAAACATTTCCAATAATACTTACAACTAGTTTTTCTCCATCTCAAAGAAAGTCTGTTGCTCCACCAGTAGCCACCACTCAGAGACAACACAATGCTTGCTGTTTTCCCCATGGTGTTTGTGCTTGCCAGAGAAACTGGCGCATATACTTGGATGTCTGAACAGAAATGTGGCTAATCTGGAAGATAAAAAGCAGAGCAAAAAAAAATCATATGATTATCAGGTATCTGGAAGAGAACCTATTGACGGACTCTGACATTCAAAATGAGGTCTTTTGCAGAGGTGCCCACAGAATATTAGCAGATAAGGAGACATCAGTAGAGATCTCTAGACTCCAAGCCAAAGTGCTCAGATGGGTCCCCGGTGATGAGAATGCTCAGGCATTAATACCTCCCCAGGCTATGACAACGGAGAGCACTAGAAGGAAAAGAAGAAGGAAGTGCATCCATCTTCTTCTTCCCTACCATAGACAGGGCTTAAGAGAAGACAAAGGGAGTGAACAACAGAAAACCCTGTGGAAGCCACTAGGACTGCAAAGAGTACCACATCCACTCCAAGGCCCAGCCTCCTTCCAGGTGATGTGATGCCTGAAGTGAAGGCTGGAGGAAGTGATATTGCTATCCCTACAACCTAAGGCAATGAATAACTCAAGGGTGGGGGAAGCTGTTCATCTTTTACTTGCTCCCTTCTTCTTTCTGCACCATTCCTCCACTACGTTTCCTAGTGACCAAATGTGTTGAAGATATGGAGCAAGGAATGAAGCAAGGGGGGAGCCCAAGACTATGGGCTGAAAAGGCAGCCATGTGCTCTATTTCATTAGGTTTAAGCCCTTGGGCAGATGATAGTAGAAAGTGCCTTCTAAATGATGCTGGAGTCTTTATTGAATGCCGGCTTTAGACAGCAACTACAACCAACTATAAGCAATTGGTTCCCAGCCAAAGGACAAGGTACCATTTTGAAGGTACTCTCCTATTGCTACTGAAGAAGGAAAGCAAGCTAGGGTGAAGTACGAAATGGAGAATATGGTTACTTATTTATTTATTTTAGTGCTTTTTAAAAAAATAACAGAAAAAGAAGAAAAGAAGCAAAACATAAAGACAGTTATAATACATACAAAACTATGCATACAAAGTGCTTAAAATATGAAAAAATGCAACAGAAGAAAAAGGGAAAGAAACAAAGTAGAATAAATATTATACACTTATAATTATACGGTTATCTAATGTAAATATTATTCAAGTAATCTACATTCACTTTTAATACATTTATACAACTATCAGTCTTTTTTAACCTACTGTAATTTGTAAAAATGAGTTCCCTATTTCATTATATTGTCCATACAAAATCTGTCTATAGGCAATCCACTCATAGGTGGCAAGTGTAATTCTTCAGTCCACTGAATGAACGGGGCCATACATTTATCTTTCCAATGTTGCAAAATCAATCTTTTAGCCATAGTAAAGGCACAGAGAATCTTTTTACATTGTCCAGTTGCCAAATTCCATGTATTAGGTATTCAGTTCAAGAGAATATTATCCTCTGAAAATTTTAGCTTTTGTCACACAATGACATTAAGTACAGGAGGATATATTTAAATAATAAACAGCATTAGTGAATTTTACTGCCCAAGGTATTTTCTGCTTTAAAAATGACTCCTCCTCCTCAGGGAGGTATTATGGAAAATTTGTAAGCGGTAAGTGTATGACACACACCAAAAAAATGTTTTTAAAATAATATAAGATTTGTGAATGAAAATGGTTGGAAAAATTTAGACCTCCACTTTTGATTATCAGGTAACTAGTAAACATTATTAAACCACCACCATATTTTATACCAAAATTGCAACTTCAATAAATTTGAAGAAAGTGCTCTTACATCTGTCAAATCTCCATTCTATAAGTGGAGAAATACTGTTCTTGTGAGAAACACGCAATCCTGAGGGAAGGTCTGTAAATTACAGTTACCAAAATGGAACCTAAATGACTTTATTGGGAGGAGGAAATTGATGACACCGAAAGATCTGAAGTAGCTTTTGTCCACTCTTCTGGTATTAACTGAAGAACTTTTGACAGTTATCTGTTTGCGCAGTGAGAAGCAGTAAAAATAGTTTAGAAAACATGGGAATCTACCTCTTCTGCATTACTGTATGTTCAGACCAAGGTTGGTCCTTTACATGGCTATGTTACTGTATTCCAATGAGCCTTTTAACCAGCCTGAAAGCAAAACCTTCAACCGTGACCTTCTTGGCTTCCTAAATGTGCAACTACGGATTGGATAAGAGGAAGCCATTCTGTTGTTTATGGTCTTAGATGTCTCTCCAGGATTAGTCCACACTGACTATGCCAACATGTGCTGTGTGTGCAGGACTCACATTCAACCCGATTCCTTGATGGGGTTGAGAAAGGCTTATCTTACGTGCACAGACTACATCGAGTTTGATAGAGCCGTGACCAGCTCTTACAGTATTTCATAGCCATTAATATTGAGTGATGACTTGCTGGATTATTGCAGAATGTTCACGTCACTCCAAATGCTCTTCAAAATATTTAGTTGCCATCAGCATACAGTCATCAGGTAGAAAAGAGGGGGAAGCCAAGGGTGTATCTGATGTGCAAACCGGCATGAGGTTTATGGAGATAACGCTTCATAAATTCCCAGTGTTCATAAAAAGTTCAAAGACTAAAGCCCTAATGAGCTCCCAATCTGTCATCTAACATAGGAACTCTTCTAGGCTCAGCTTGTGGGCTTGCTGTATATATACACTGTTTGACTTGCTGAAATCAGTGCTCTGCAGTCGGTGGGGGGGAAGGGAAGCAAATAAATAAAATTAGTGTGGCTATGGGCGCCTTTGCACTGACAAATTTCCCTTCTCCCCCCCCCCCCAACTTCCATGACAAGGAGATGTAATCCCTGCATCGGAGATGCCCGGGGGTGGGGGGAGGCGGATGGAGGGGAAGAGAGAGGGAAGGAATTTGTGTAGAAATCCTAATAATGCAGCAGCTGAAGAGCAGAAGAATGAAAGAAGGTTGAGGGGGTGGTGGGATTTAATTACATTTTGATCCAAAGGAGATGTGTGGGGAGAACAATGTCTCCATGTGCCCTAATGAGAAGCCCCCTGATGGTCATCAGTTTTTTGTTCTCTGATGCTTATATGAGGCACCACCACAACAGGTCCTTCCCTGCCCTTCAGGTACCAAAAGCGAGGGAAGGAAAGCCCCTCCTATCTACAGCTCCTGTGGCTCTTCCAGGTTCACCCAGGGGGCAGTTTTGCAGGGCAGGGTTGGCTTTTAATGGGCAATTATTCTCAATCCTAAAGGACTGCCTCCCCTTCCCCCACCATCACCCTTTCTCCTTTCTTCCTCTAACGAATCCGGGGGGGGGGGGGATTTCTCCTGTGGGGCTTTCTTTTTTCAATTTGTGGAATATGCCTACAGCTGGATCCACATCTCTCACTTCCCCTCCTCCTTCCTTTCCTCCCTCCCTCCTTCCTCTCATTTGTTTATTTTGATGGGCAATCAAATCCTCCCTCCCAAATCCCCATGGCAGGGAGAGCAAGAGGGTTTGGGGCGGTCTCTGGAAACTGTTGAAAAAAGATGATCCGACTCAAGAACACTGAGGGGAAAGCGTTTTAAGAACATTTACAAAGCGGGAAGGTTGTTTTCACCCCGCCTGTTCCCCCCCCCTCTTAACACAGCACATGCAGGTGCACACACAGAGACACACATCTACGCCACCGTCTGAAAAATGCAATAAAATTGAGTTGGCATCTGTCCTTGGACTTCTTTCCAAAGGCAAAGCCTGAACTTCTGCCGTGGCTCAGACACCTGAGTCCAAAGCTCTGAAATGCCCCTCCAAAAACCCCCTTCGGACTTTCTCTTTCTCTTTTCGTCAAGCCCAAACAGGAGCGCTTACCTGGGCTCTGGCCAATTTCCACCTTATTTCCTCTCCTCCTCTGCCTCGTTCTTTCCCCCCGGCAAACAGACTTTAAGTCTCTGAATCATGTGCCCTATTTAACTCTCCTACCCCACAGGAACCAGAAGAGGAGTTAAGCTGCCAGCCACAGAGACTTAGCCAGCTGCTCTGAATGGCTGGGCAAGGGAGTTGAGAGTTGTGGAATGATCCCATCTGTTTTTCGCTGAGGTATTAGGAGATGCCTGCCACTAGCTTTGCCTCTTTTACTGACACCCCCCCCCCTTTCAAACGGCCAGGCTTTGAGTAAGCTATAAATATTACAACTGGCTTCGAAGCTACTGACACCCCAGCAAGTGTGGCTGGGCTGAAGAAGCATGTTGGCTTTTGAAAGGGATATTCTGAGTTCCTTCTTCTTGAGATCCATTCTAAAGATAAAGCAGGTCCCAGTTTCTTGGCATGGAAGGCTTACTAGAAATCCTGCCCCTATTGAGATGATTCTGACATTTATGTTGCTCACTTGATGATCACACCATCATACGGATTTCCCTGTGTCACCATGCAACAGCTGCTTTGCTATTCCCTCACCTCCCACTGAAGGCTAACATTTCTCAATAGAGCCAGTTCACACATGCAGCTGCTTTTCATCACTGAAGCGTATCTCGGTTCTCTAGATGACCTGCAAGAATGGAAGGAAAGACGTTGTGCACATTTTTCTAAAGAGCTTCTGGATCCTGACAGGACAGTAACAGTAACAGTAACGTAGAATCCAAGGGTTGGAAGGAACCTCAGAGGTCTTCTAGTCCAACCTCCTGCTCAAGCAGGAGACCCTATACCATTGTAAAGGTTTGCCTCCCAAACCTTTGATCTGCTTCTTCCAATCGCAACTTGTATGCAGTAAAATAATCATGACACGTGCAATCAAAGCAGGGATGTCCTTCGCCCACAAAAGACATCATACCAGGCTAAATTTTTGGTTGCTCCTTGCTTCCATAAAGTTTTAGCATAATACCACATAGTTCATCCTTCACATTCAATCTCAGAACCTGTTTCCAGTGTGAAGAAATCATAAAACAGACTTTTTGTGACTAGACGAGCACGTTATTTTCTACATTTTTGTATTATTACACTTCAATATATTCCTGACCTAGTAGCTGAGTTGACAGCATAGTGGTCATCTAGCTTTGAAGGCCAACCTTCTACTCATCACCTGTATTGTCTTCCTATCAGAGAATGTACATCAATAGCAGAGATCTTTCTCTATATTCTCCACAATCTGAGATAGATCAAGGAGTTAAGTGGCACTTCAGTCACCTTGCCGAAGCCATTCAACTGCTGTTTTGAGAAATGTGTATCTGGCCTTCTTCTGGGTGACCTTCTGCTGCGGTTAAGATATAGTTTTCATAAAGCATTTGACAGGAGCTTGATAGGATGATGAATTGTTTCACTGAATTCGTTTTATTACCGATACTTTTTGCACCAGATATCTTATTCTGTTGCGATATTTTCTGGATTGTGTTAGATCTCATGGCATATTTTAGAAGTCAGAAAGTGGGATAATAACAATAGTAGGAGAAGCTGCAGGAATAGCAACCGGAATAAACTTCTGACCAAAATGTTCTCTGTGTCCTTAAGCTTTAAACCTGATTCTGTCCTATTAATGCATAAAAGCAAGATGGATGTCCAGGTTTTATAACCAAAGTCTCGATAGCTGAATTCTCCCTGCACCTGCCACTTAACATGGCCACAGCTTTCTGTGAATGCCTCTCTTAAATTTGTGTTATCAAAGTGTGATTGAGAAGAAGGCACTCATAGGAGATGAATGCATAATGGAAAATCACGGGTATGGAAAAAGTTTGGTTACTAAGCTGAAATGCATCCTATCTATTCATGATACTTTTGTCATACAGATCCTTTGGTAGGTTCCATACAATAGATATAGCCTGGCTAATGAATCAACTCATTTTCTGGATCTGTACAAAGAATCTGTATTATGAATTAACCAAATGAGCTGGATTTTCACAGCATGTAAGCTACACACAGAAAAAACAAAAAAAACAAACAAAAGCTAACTAAGGTTAAAATTAATTCAAGCTTGATATGCATTGGAAATCTTTATCGGATCTGGTAAGCAGGTTGTGTGAACAAATCTACTTTGTATGTGCTGGGATGCTAAAGTACTCTGAAACTCAGCAGACAGGATGGTTATTTTGAGCAGAGTCAGAAAAGTTAAGATGGCAGCTGCAATAATGCAGTCAAACCCCCCACCCTTGGTAAATGTGCAATGCATATTAAAAGGACCAGACTTCTATTGCACAATCATTACCATAATCTTAACTTTTTGCCCTTGTTCCACAGGTTTGTGAGGATTTATTTTAAAAAATAGATTATTTTTATAATACTTCAAATATATCAATGTATGTCTGCCGATAAACATGCCCATTGATGTACATGTTGCTTGTTTCCAAGCAGAATCAAGTCTAATTTTACGTGTTAAGATTATCAAATTGCTAATCAAGAGCACATACGCAATGAAAACACTAAAACGTACACAAAACATCATGTCTCCAATCAAATTCCCCTGGACAAATAGGGTCGGAAATTAATTCATTTACACTGCACTCACAGGCCTGTATAGACACATTTTGCCAAAAATATATCATTTTATGTCTTATTGAATCATTGACCACTAATGGAAATATATCTATAAATTGTGAATTTAATTATTTTTATTTTTCTCAAGGAAAAAATAATGAGCAATCATGATAATGAGCAACCAGATTTCTTCCTTCTGTATCCAGTTTTATCAGGTTGCATGTTGCTTTAGCCATAGAAGCAACATTAGAGTGCTTTTTTTACACAACATACACTTTTATTGAATTAAATCGGTGGAAGATGTAGATTCTAAATGGCTGGTATCAAAAAGGGAAATTATAGTGAGTGAATTGATATTCCTTTGTACAGAATCTTTTCAACTACTAAACCAACTACTAAACTTCACCATGGTGATACAATTTCTCTAACAGAAGTAAACATATTGTATGGAGCTCAGGGTTGAATTGTGGATTCCTTGATGCAGACTCCACAATGTAATTTCTAAAATTATTTGAAATGCTTATCTGCCAGTCCTTTGCTCTGGAGGATAAATGATTTTGGTTGTCTTCTTTTGCAAGAATTTCTGTTATATTGAGAGGGAAATGTACAAGGGGACTATTCCAAGGTTATTCTCACCCTCATGTCTAGAAACTTGGAATCGGTTAGACTTTCTCGTTTTAATAATGTAAACATTTGTTCCTTTCATTTTGGAGAGCCCAAGATAGCTCATAAACACAGGTGAAAAAATGCAACAAAATCTAGCAATAAAAAGGTTGAGCCCCTTAAGTCAACCTTGGTTTGTAGAGTCTTCATGGCCATAGCTCATGGCCATTATTTCCTTGATTCATTCATTACACAAGAAGTTTGAGATTGACTTCTCCTGGGATTTTATTTTTTGTCATCCCATTTAGATGACAACCCAGGATTTTCCTGGTGATCTGCCTTCCAGAAATGGATGCAGGTCAGGTCTGCTTAGCTTTTCAGGATCAGTTAAGCCCTGCCATTTAGATAGGCAGGAACAAAGTTAACACCGAGTTTAAAACTGAGCCCATAACAACATATAGTAGCAGTACACAAAAATTGAAATCAAACATCCAATGAAACAAACAAACAAACAAAAAGTCACTCAGAGATAACCCTTTTACTCTGATCCCCAAGTCTCAATTAAGGCATTCAACGGGACTCTTAAAACAGAGGCATCTTTTTGTCTTAAGCTGAGCTTGTTACTACATCAACCAGGGAGGTGCTGTGCTCACATAGGATCTCAACTACTCAATGTATCTGTTGACTCTAAAACAATCGGGATAGCAGCTGCAACCATGCCTTCAAAGTCCCACCATTTTTTTATTCTTGTACTGTGTAAAAAAAATGTGTTGTTTCCATTACAAGTCACAAATCTCATCTTTCAAATTACTTTCCAAGTTTGCAAAGCCCTTCTGTCCAGGACAAAAAAAAATATCTCTCAATGCCAGAATTTGTTTCAGGTGATAGTATCTTATGTGAAACTGAGTTTTGATAAAAACAGGGAAACTTTTTCAGGTGTGTGTGTGTGTGTAAATGTATATATACATATACACATACACACACACACACACACACACACACACACATATACACACACACACACATACACACAAACATATAATCTTTTTTAGTCAGACAAATAACAATATAGTTTATACACTGCAATGACCCATAACGTGGTTTGCCATATTGGGGAAAGCCAGCCATTGTGATTTCTAAACTATGATTTATGTCTTGGCATTATATGTGAACCCACCTACATGTGGTTTAGCTAAACTACCAGGTTAGTCAAGAAACCTGAGTTAAAGTAACTGTATTATAGCATGATGTGCAAATTTTCCTGTTAACAATGTGAGGATTTATTTTACTGGCAATTGTAAGAATTAATGCAGTACTGTAAGATGTTTGGAACATGTTGAATACTTGCTGTGCATTGCATTATATCAATGCCCCCCCCCCAATCTTTTGGGCACCAGAGACCGGTTCAATGGAGAGAGGTTTTTCCATGGACTGGAGGGGGTATGGTTTTGTATGCTGCCTGCATCCCACAGATGGGGCTTTGCTTGTTTGCGCAGCCCAGTTTCTGGTCTGGTGCCAGTCCACCGATTGCACTATATGTCCTAAATATTATGAATGACAACAATAAAGACAGGCCTGGAAGTAGACTTAGGGAATCTTCCAGAAACCATACTTCCTATCCTGGCAGGGCTACCAGGTCTCATGCCCTATCCAGATGCAGGGGCATCTACAAGCAGGGGGTCCAAAATCTGCAAGATGGTAGCTAGGGGTCACAATATGAACCCCACCATGTTGCATAAGTGTACATTCTTGATGCGTGTACAAACAGAGATGAGTTTGGGTCACTACCATAGCCATTCTTGAAAATTCCGACACATCCTGCAGGCAACACTGCCCAGATGTATCACCACTGTCTCTGCCTTCCATTATTCTTTGGACTTCTTATTATTGTATGTGGTTGTTCCTGTACTCCCTGTGCTCTCATTTGGTTGTGTAATATAGTCGATAGTGCGAGTAAGGCAGATGATGGCCCTGGGTGCCAGACAAGCCATAATATGGGGCTGCCCTTGAAGAGCATCTGGAAGATCCAGTTGGTGCAAAATGCAATGACCCTGGTGTGCACATGTATCACCTCTCCCGCGGGAGCTGCATTGGTTGCCGATTTGCTTCCAGGTACAATTCAAGGTGCTGGTTGTCACCTTTAAAGCCCTTCATGGCTTGAGACCAGGTTATCTGAGGGACCGTCTCTTGCCGGTCACAACTATCCGACCCATCAGAGGAGGGAGGCAGGGAATGTTGCTGGTCCCATCCCCAAGGGAGATACACCTGGTGGGACCCAGAAGAATGACCTTCTCCATGGTGGCTCCCTCTCTCTGGAACATCATTCCCCCAGAAATTAGAATGGCCCCCCACTCTAATACTCTTCTGGGAGGCCCTGAAGACCTGGTTCTGCTAGCGGGCCTGGGGAACCCAGAGAGGGATGGAGCGCATTAAATGGCTCGTGTGATCTGCTGTTGTCAGGGCGGGGGTTGGGAATTGGGGGGTGATTTTGTTATATTGTACTTTATTAATTTATTTGATTCTTTTTGTTAGTTTTTATTGTTTTATGGTTT
>JANHFL010003545.1:0-13555 GCA_032468155.1 Oxyrhabdium leporinum | reverse complement strand
ATTGCTTAGAGTCATTCCAGATGAAGATATATAGAAATCTGATAAACAAGTGAAAATTCTTTCCAGAGATCTAAACTGAGCCTTACATGATTTCAAAGATCTCATCTAAAAGAGATGAGACTGTTAACCCTTAGTCTACTTTTATGCAGTCTTCAGGACAGAGAAAGTTAAAAGAGGTACCATAAAGAGAGAGTGCTTAATCCCACCTATTTTGATTCTGGTCTCCCCATGGCTTGTTTCACCCCTGCCTGGTATTTCCCATAGGGATGCCTCCAACGGATTATTCTTGCAGGAATGCACCCCTCAACATGGAAATGCTGCTCTTGGGGTCTATTCTTGACCTAAAACTTCTCCCCAAACTTTAATCTTTTTCTGAAGAATCTGTCTTTTTCTTCCTGCAGAAATTGAATTGCTACCTTATTGATAACAATGGATTCATTCTTGTTTCCAAAATCTCCCAACAGGTAAGAAGGAATTAACGAGTGGCTCTTGATCTTATTTATCAGGAGAAAGACTAAATAAAATGGTCAGACTAGGAAATCACTACCTGTATTTCCAAGGTTGCTCGTATTTACCCTCCTACAAAGCCTGGCATACAATTCTGAATGCCACTTGTTCTTCTTATGCAGAAAAAAAGAGAAATATTCATTACATGTGAGATAATTATATCAGCTGCATTGAATCATTTGAAATGGAAACATCAAATAAATACATCAAATTTTGTTCTTCTCCTAGCTGTATATATGTTTGGAGTGCAACCCTGTCATGGCACTCAAAGCTCCTGTGAAACAGAGCTTGCCATTAGACTACCATGGCTGAGATACCACCTCACATTGAAAGTGTAGGTTTTCATTGTTAGGAAGAATGGTATGGAGTTAAATGCAAAACTCCTTCTTGAACCAACATTGTCTGAAGACACTTCCATGGTCATGTGGCTGGCATGACTATACCATGTGCCGAGGCACATGGAATGCAGTTATCTTCCCATCAAAGT
Source organism: Oxyrhabdium leporinum (assembly GCA_032468155.1). Lineage (NCBI taxonomy): Eukaryota > Metazoa > Chordata > Lepidosauria > Squamata > Cyclocoridae > Oxyrhabdium > Oxyrhabdium leporinum. Next base: position 12,561 of record JANHFL010003545.1, on the reverse strand, counting down.
GGTACCTATTTATCTACTCACATTTGCATGGTTTCGAACTGCTAAGGTTGGCAGCAGCTGGGGCAGGAATGGGAGCTCACCCCAGCATGCAGTACATGGGTGTTGAACTGCCAACCTTTTGATCAACAAACTCAGCTTCTTAACCGTTAGGCCAAAAGTACCTGTTTTTTAAACTACGGTATGTTTAGATGCATATGAATAAGTACCGAAGACTTTGAAGGAACCTGTCAACTCGTACTTTGACAAAGCCAAGTCAGACTAAATGTATCTTGAGTAAACAAAATGTTTTGACAGATGTCAGAGATCTTCTCCACATACTAATGCATTATAATAATATTGAAATGTGATTCAAGCATAATATTGCTGCAGCAATGTAAAGATCTGGGTAAAGAAAAGGTAAGAAAAGGAAGAAGGTTGCAATACCTTTCCATTATTAGAACTGGAAAACACAAGAACGTTAAGAAGGATGCGTGCTTCCTATCCCGTCAGAAACTTCTTTGGGCTAAAGTGACCTTAAACTACAAGGAGATTTGAACAAAATAGCTTAATTGCCTTGATACCTTCCATCTCAGCAGAGGCAGCACTATTTGAATAATACATCAAGTGTTCAAACCCTTTGCATTTATTCTTTCCTTCATCCTTACAAAGTAGGCCATTATTATTATCTTGCACGTTGAAGGCAACACATAATGGTTTCTCTAAAGCTTGCCTTAGTCTCCAATGATCTCAAGCCTCACACTGTGTTCATATAGCATGATCCAACCAGCAAATTGTACAGATTTACTCATTTTCTGGGTACATTAACCAATGAACTGGATTTGCTTAACAAGCCCAGTCAACCACAAAAAGGAGTGGGGAGAAAAGTTAACTCTTAACAGGTTTAGCAAATTTGGTGTGCATCTGCTATGCAAATTTACTCAGCCTGATTAAAAAACATAGTGAGTTCAAAGCTAAACTGAGCATGGACTTCAGTTTTTTTCAATTTAATGTGTCTTACTGTGCTTTCACTTTTTCCCCAAACAACTTAAGTACATAGTTGAACATTATGCCCTTAAAGGCTTTGCTACATAATAATCAGTAAGTACTTCGCCTTGCAGCCTGTGACAACATTCACACAACATCTACAAACCTGGTTACTAAATTAACTCTTTTTCAGGTTCACAAAATATAGTGAACTATAAACAAATCAACAGACTTGTTTGCAACATGCTAAGACACTTTTTTTAAAAAGCCTATTCAAACTAAGGATAACAATCTATTTTAGCCTGTTGTATTATTACTGTTATTTAGCCTATTGTATTGCTATTGTATTATTGGTGAATATTAAACTCACCTGCTTAAGAATGCCCTGCAAAAAAACAACAACCCTATGATTTACAAACTCTTCAGAAACTCTATTTTTATATCATACCGGCTTGTGGTTGCAGATTGGAAAATTCTTGGGAGAAGTAGATGGTTCCGTTACAACTCAGCTTGCAAACATGGGAATGCTCAAAGAGTAAGTGTCATCATCTCTTCCTTATATTCAACTCCTTTCAAAGAAGACCCTGTTTGAAGCAAAATGCTTCACAGCATAAATATAATCAAAACAAGGATAGAGTTGCCTAAAGACCCATAGACACAGAGAATTAGCTAGATTCAGAATCTTTCAATGCTAATTATGTAGGATCAGGACATCCCTATAGAGGAACTCAATGGCATGATGGGTAGGGTAAAGTTGTCATCAGAAGAGAGTTTCAAGCAAGAAGTCTTTGCTGCCATCTAGCGGTTGTCTGGGATTTGGCAGATTTGGGAGCTCTAGCCACCTGCCATGGTTCTTTCACCACTTTGAAGGTGCCCCCGAGCCGCCACGGCTGCTAGTGGCCCCTGAGAATGTTTTGTGTGTGTGTGGAAGCCATAGGTTTGTTTTGTGTGTGTGTGGAAGCCATAGGTTCCTTCAGTGAAGCCACTAGTTTTCTAAATGAGAATTGATGTTGGGATGGGGATCCCCAGCAAGAACTTTGACTTGGGACCTAAATTGCTCTTCTTATGCTCTGAAAGTCCCTTATTTCCAATAATAGTAAAGACTAAAATAAAGAAAGACAGGATGAAGATAGTGGACAATAGTGGAAGAGCCAGTTTGGTGTAGTGGTTAAGGCACTAGGCTAGAAAGCAGGAGGCCATGAGTTCTAGCCCTGTCTTAGCCATGAAAGCCAGCTGGGTGACTTTGGGCCAGAACATTCACTATCAGCCCAACTCAACTTACAGGTTTATTGTGGGGAAATTAGGAGGAGGAAGGTGTGTTGGATATGTTTCCCACTTTGAATTCTTTGTAAAAATAATAAAAGCAGAATATAAATAAAATTCTGGTTTTGTTGTTAGCATTGTTCCCTATAACACATATTTGTTCTAAAGAACTGCAGGTATTGTCTCACTCACTTTGACGACTCCGATATGCAAAGTACATGATTATAGGTACAATATATAATATCAATATATTTCACCACCCATATTCTGAAATGCAGCTAGAAAGATGTCAAGAAAACAGTTTCAAACATTCCTATATTATCAGAATAACCAATTCTGGTTTATTCATGTTTCAGACTTGGACACCTCATATATTATCAGTTCCAGCATGAAAATCAGAATGAAAGGGACAGATGTTACCCTGTGGATTATCCCTACTTGATTACTTGCTATCTCAATCTCTTTGGTGCTTACAAATACTAGTTTTACATTTGGTGCAGTATAGAACTTTTGATTGCCAGGGGTTTCAGGTTCAGAGACCACATTTCTGAGAACATCTGTTATCTGGAACCATTGAAATCCATTGCCACTCACTGTAGATGAAAATAACTTATATAGCCCTACATATGCTAGGTAGGGAAAGTGTCTGAGATGCAATTCTTTGCCAGAAATGACTTTCAGGACTTTGGAGTGAATAGCATAGTAGCTGTGGTTATTTTGGTAAATAATATATGGTATTTTTCACATTGCAAGAGCACATGGCAAATGTAGTAAGAAATCTCTGCTTGGAATATAGCAGATAACACATTGTACATAGTATTAAATCTTGCTGCGCAATATCTAGCTGGCAGCACAAATGCACTGTAGGCATTTGCTTAGAGTATGAACTAAAGTCAGCTCTGTGCATTAACTGAATTTAAACCTAGGCTAAAGGAATATGCAAGGCAGAAGAATATGTTTGTCCGTTTGGGAGTATAATGCAATTGCAGCGCATACGCCTTGATTAATTTGTGCCTTTTCCACTCAAAAGAGTTCTGAAGAACAGAACTCTGAAAAAACTCTTTGAAATGCCATTGCTAACCAAGCAGCATCGGGGTGGGTAATTGATGGCTTTTAGAATAAATTCCAATAGAATCCCCACCAGTCTTGCTAAAGAATTCTGGGAGTTGAAATTCACCCAAAGTTGAGAAACACCGTTCTACACAAGAGCTCATGGTCACTTTTTTATTTCTGCAGAGTGAAGATGTTTGATTACCAAGCCATGTGTAAAGTGCTGCATCACCAACATAGTGGTGCCCGTCCTCTTCTCAATGTAAGTACCTCCGTATCATAAACCACCATGATGAAGTCACAGGCAGGCTCGGAGCATAGAACAGAATGATGCAAAGAAACTCAAAAATGCTTTTCTTTCTGATGTGATTAGTTGTTTTTGTCCTCCCAGAAGGAAAAAAAAAATAGAATATAGAATCATAAAGCTGGAAGAGACTTGACAGATCTTCTGGTCAAATATCTGTTCGAGGCGGGAGACCTTATATCTTCCAGGTCAAATGGTTGCCCTGTCTATTTTTGAAAACCTCCAGTAATGGAGCACCCACAATTCCGGGAGGCAAGCTACTCCATTGATTAATTGTTCTTACTGTCAGAAAATGTCTCCTTCCTCCTGAAGACAAAGGCAGATAAAGAAGACAAGGCATGTCCATCTATATATGTTTTTTTCCATTCTATAATTGGCAGAGTATTCTGAATTTTTTAAAAAAAAGATGTGCAGGCCACTACATATATCTGAGCATCTGTACATGAAGACTAGCAAGGAATTAGACCAGGGCTGTCAAAATCATGGCCCATGGGCCGGATGCATCACATGCTGGCCATACCCACACCCAGCTTAGCGAAGGGGTGGGAAAGTCACGAGTCACATGACGGCACTGCGACGACGCGAGTTTGACCCCCCCAAATTAGACAGTACTTTAGAACAGGGTGGGATTTCTACTCTGTATTCGTTGTGTTGGTGGACAAATTGGTTAGTGTTGAAGATAAACATTAAAACCTTTCCACAGCCAAGTTCAAAAGCCTTGAGTTCTATGAGAAAGGATTCTTGTGAAATTGCTGGATTTCATGGGGTAACGTTAGATTTCCGCTGTTATTTTGCTTCCAGTCCCTGCACTCTGCTAGAGCAGAAGTAAAAACAATGGACACTTGAAGGAAGCATTACAAATATCACCTGGAGTTCCTTAATGGAAGGAGGGATGTAAATCACTCCATTCATTTGTTCATTTTCTGAGTCGTACTTTTGCAAAGCAGGTAGTCTCCCTACCATCTTACCCTGGCAACTGGGTGCAGTTAAAACCTGAGCAAACGAGGTTCGTGCAAAAGGAATAAGCCAGGTTTAGTGGAACAGAAGGGAAGAGAACACCTTTAAGATGAATTGGCTCATCTTAAAAGTACTCCAGCCTTGATTCTGTGATCTCTCCTATCAGTTATTTGTACTGGACAAGTGACAGCGCATATATATTAATTCAGGGAAGATGGATGTTACTGAGCAAATTCATTCTAAGTTGGGAAAATGAAGGGTGAACGTTTCATTCTTTCGGTTCTTGCTTTACTTGTGCATTTGTTTCTTTAGCAAATAAACCTTATGTGGCTCAAATTACAGCAATCTTACATTGGACCACTCTAGAACCATATTTGACTAGCAAACCCTTAAACTTACTAGCTCCATGCTATACAGGAAATCCAGAAAAATACCACCAAGAACCAATACCAAGAAATTTCATGATAGGTTCCTCTGTCTAATAACAATAGGATTTTCTACTATGGGTGAATTGATTTGTTCTAGTTGACTGAGTTTAACTAATTTGAAAAGAAACAATTCGGTGTAGTGGTTAAGGCATCAAGTTTGAAACTGGTAGACTGAGTTCTAGTCTCACCTTAAGCACAAAGTCACCTGGGTGACCTTGGGCCAGTCACTTTCTTTCAACCCTAGGAAGCAGACAATGGCAAACTACTTCTGAAAAATCTTGCTAAGAAAATGGCAAGAAGTTATTCGGCCGTTTCCAAGAATTGGACACAATTGAATAGAGTGGGGGTGGGAAACATTTATATTACCAGTATGTTAACAATGGAATGATATTGTCTTTAAAGAGACCCTTCTTCCTTCCTTTTTATTCGAACTGATCTCAAGTCTCTTAAAATGGTTGCCTCTTTGTCTTTAAGGTTGAATTGCATATGTGTGGAAATGCAAGTACCTTTTAACTAGCTACAGTACATTATCAATTATGCATCCTGAAGATGGTAGCATTCGTTTGGTTTCATTTGTCTGGTCAAAATGAGGAAGACTTAGATTTATAGCAAACGTAGCTCAGAAGTTCATGTAATCTTAATATAGCCCAACATCAATACATGTCATTATTCCTAATGTGACCAAAAATGGTAGCTTTACTATCCATAATACTTTGGGTTTTATTAAAATAAACAATATCCAAAACAGCTGTTTAGGGAAGGTATTGATTGTCCAGCTTCACAAATAACTGGATATTTTTTTTTCGTATATAAATAAACTTTTAAGCCTTTTCAACTGGGAAAAACTTTATTTTCAAAATATTTTATATATTTTTTTCTTAAATGTCCTGATTTATCATTAGTAGAAAAGAAAACTTTGTATAATTCCTGCAGATTCTTAAAGAAAGCCATTTAAGTTATTAAGGAAAACAAAAATTGAAATTGTGCACTATGTAAAATGCTTCTGGTTCTTTTGAGGCTTAGTTGTTCTTTTTCAACAGCCAATTTACACATTATTGGCAGCAGCAAAATGGATGATCACCGATTTCTTCATGTGAGTATGAATGTTTGGGAATGCTAGCAGAAAATTACATCTGAAGAAATTATGTTTCAGAATTTAATTAGTATGTTAAGCATTGAATGTTTGAGGTCTTCAGATTAAGCATATTTTTATAGTGTTGTTGTTGCTCTGAAATGTCATTATAATAGGAAATCAATAAGAAAATATTAAAGCAACTTCAAAGTCCCCAGCAGTGCTAAGAAATATACAATTTCCCCTACCGGGTGTTGTTCAATTAAAATAAGAAACTGAAATTTCCCAGCATGGAGATGTTGCAATACTTGGATGTGAATCAAGAAGTATCTCCTAGCCTACAGAGTTATTCTTCGTTTCTCAAATTCGGCCAACTGGGTGTTCTAAAGTGTGAATGAAGGCATGTTGTAAAAGAGGCCATTCTGTTCCTGAGCAAACCCACTAAGGACATTTCCTTTACCTGCCACTTTATCAATGGGAGTCCGGGAGCATTTGTAGTAAAAGATTTGCTGATGATAAAGACATCTGGGGTAGCATGATTCAATGATGCTGTGGGTCTCAGAGGAAAGGGTTGTATCCAAATGCCTCTGAGCATGGAACCAGATTCCAAGATACTAGTAGAGATTAATTTGTCAGGCATACTCAACAGCTGTTGCCATAGATCACCTACCAGTGATTCACTATGATCAAACAGATGGCTTTCAAGGTGACTGAGAATATTTCCCTCCCAGCTCCTAAGAGCACAGTGTTAATGACAGCCTTGCCACTGGAATTGCTAGCAATTTTTATGAGAATAAAGACACAATTACCCAGTCAAAAAGTAAGGAAGAAGGATTTTATGTGTCTGGTTCAGGCAAGAAATAAATGTAGCTTCAAGGCAAATTCTAAGTAGCAAATCAGAAGTACCTGCCTGTTTTACAACACCTTTGCCCTTCTGGGCTGACGTAAACTACATCATATTTTTCTCCTTTGACAGATTCCTTTTGGAATTTAATATTTTTAGTTTCTGGCACACGGATAACTTGGCTGATGGTGAGTATGCAGGATTACCAAAAATACATAGCAAGTCACAACATTTGGATGAAAAAGTTATAAGTAATAATGCAATTTAGCACAGCCTGAAAGAATTGTCACTTGTTAATGTTAAGAATATTACAGTTGGATTCCATTCATCTCATTTTGACCTCAGCATTAATTTGGCAAGGATGAATGGCATTGATTACTCTGGTACCTTGGATACATTGTCTGTAGTAGGCTGTCACAGAAGATAGGTAGAAGACCATTGAAAATTGTCAATGATTGTTCATTTATTCCAATTTGATCAGGTATTTTAGTTGGAACATATGAGGGAATATCAGGAGTGGATACCAAAAATAACCCTAAGAGATCTTTGGCTTATATTAACTGGAAGAGTCTGTCATGGTTCATAGATTATTAAAATTATGAAAATGGCTAACTTTATTTTTTCTTTTTAAAGAATAAAGTTCTAGTCTTGGCGACTATAGATTGTGCATAATGACAAAGCAAATCAGGAGGAGTTAAAAAAAAGAGAATAATTTCTTAAAATATATCCTGAATTTCCAAAGTGTTATTAATGCTAAGTACATTTTTTTAAAAGCCACAGTAACCATTTCAAAAAAGCACTGTACCACATGTTGGGTCATAAATACATACATTCCCCCAAATCTTGACTATCACCAAATTAACCATATAAATTGTGCTTAAGATAGTTACATAGAAAGAGAGTGAGACAGATAGGCAGACAGAACACACACATATTATTTATATATTTATTTTCCCATAAATAAATAAATAAATAATGTGATGCCAGTTCAAAAAGCAAAAGTTAAAACTTGAAAATAAAACAGTATAATGAGATCAGTGATTATGTTAACCTTTCATAATTATTCATGGCAAGAGTGGTGGAACAGTCTTCATTTTACTTGTTTTCTAAAATCTAAACAAGGTCGAGGCTTGTTGAGATGGGAGAAGGCTGACAATGCTAAGAAATACTTTATACAATTTCCCCTGCTGGCTGTTGTCCAGTTAAAAAAAGATTCCAATTCCCAGCATGTTGCAGTACTCTGATGTAAATCAATGAGTATGAGCCTGGGACTCATTGGTAGCCTCACATTGCAATGAACAAGGACATACATTCAATTTCACAGCTACTAAGATTGTTGGCTGAGCAGGTACAAAGATAGCCAGGGAAATGATTGAAGCTGGGAAACAGGCTGCTTGAACAGAAGTGTTGATTTACCACCAAATTATCAGGTACTTAGGAGCCGACGACTTGGCAGCACAAGGAAACAACAACCAGTGAAAAAAAGCACACATTCTGGTAAAGTTCCCTGAGGATGGGCTCCATCATGAGTCCAAAAGCTCAGAAGACTAAACCTCTGATCCCAGTGACCAACCCAGATTGGATCCTACAAAGTTGAGGAAGCCTGAGTCTCCAAGAGAATAATTTCCCACAGAATGGCGATTAACAGCATAAAGACCTGTGGTCTAGGAATGACTCAGGGAGAGAAGGCCCTCAACAGAAGCTTTCTATATAATCAGACCGAGTGGACACCTTCACTTTTTGCAAAGCAATCCTGGATGTATCCCAGTACTCAATATAGAGTTTAAAAGGTAATGACACATACTTTGAATTGAGTCCAGAAGCCTGATTCAAAGTGCTGGTCATCACCTTAAAAAGCACAGCATTGGGGTACCTCATATAGAATAGTTGTGACCTTGTATAGCTTTAACCACCATACCATACCATCATATCTTTTCTTTCTTTATTTCTTCATTTTCCATCCCCCTCCCCCCTTTCATGTATCTTCACAATAATGTTGTGCCATCATCTTGTGGACATGTCATGATGGACTCATTCTCATCATTTCATATGCCATGTGAACAATACAGCCAAATCCGTTTTTCATCATGGTAAGTAGTGTTGTCATACAAAGAGTTTTGTCTTCTGAATCAGAAGAAGACTTGCGTAAGATTTAACAACAAAGTTCATAATATCACAATATATGCATATTCTAATTAAGTCTGTCAAGATGAAACAGGAACTTTCTACTTGATTATCAGGCCACAATTCAATGGAAGATAAATATATTTTATAATTTTTTTCATGTTTCCTTGTCCAGCTTGATATCTGCATAACTACACATGACATACATAGATGCAACTGAGGCAAAATATATAGATTTCCCTACACATCTTCATAAAATCAGTGGGTATTGTATGGAACAGGTTATTACTGTCCATAAAAATCGAAACGATGGCAGAATTTTAAAAAAATCAGAAAATAGAAGAGTGAGGATTCTTTTATATATTGCTAAGATGAATCTTCCATTCATTCTTCTAAGTCTTCTATCTTAACATCTATTTTTTACATTTTTTACATTTTTTACATTTTTCAGATTTGAAAAAAAAGGAAGAATTTTCTTCATGGTTTTCCCATAGTTAATATTAGTTCAGTTTTTACATTATTTAAAACCTACATTCCCACGTTACACATAGTCCTCAACTTATAACCAGTCTCTTAACAGTTACTTGAAGTTGCAATGGACCCAGAAAAGATACATCTTGGATTCAAAGTTCTGATAATTGTTCTCCCTCGTTGTGTGATTGCAGTTTGGGCACTCAGCAACTGATCCACATTTACAGCCACATTTACATATTTTGCCAGAAAGCAACATTTACCTCCGGTAAAAAAAAACACCCATTGCAGACAATGGGTGCGCTTAACAACTACTAACCACCATCGCAAAAATGTCAATCATATGATGACCCGCTTAATGATTTACAACCATCATTCCAGGCTCGATTATGGTTGTAAGTGGAGGACTATTTATATATGAATATATCCCTCTGCTGTCAGCCCTTCAGGATAGACCAGATCATTAAACAGAGTAGAATTAAACTTTATTGAGATAGGTTATAATAGCAGAATCTTCCAAGCTTGGTTGGGCTTTTTACCTCCCCTTCTTCATTTGTATGTCCCAATGAATTACAAAGCAGTTGCCTCAGTCTCTTCTGAATACTCCCTTGTTTCCCAGGGCTTAAAGAATGTTTCAGCCCACTTTCCTTACATAACACTTTTGCCTATTTTCCTCAAGGTCCTTTCCCTAGTGAATTTGATCATTGAATAGATAGCATATTGAAGCAGAATTCTTTATTGGCCCAGTGTGATTGGACACACAAGGAATTTGTCTCCGGTGCATACGAGCTCTCAGCGTGCAAAGAAGCAGCAAGAGATAAATCACGATCATAATCATAAAATACAATCATCATAAATCATACGATACAAATTCAGTGATACTCATAGTGATACTAAATGAGCAAACAACATAAATCATAATAGGATACTAAATAAAAGGCAATCAACATACATCATTTAAACAACAAAGCTACAGTCATGCTAAAATGCTATTTTTGTTGTGTTTTTTTACTTTTTTAAAAAACTTTTGTACGCTGCTCAGAGTGGAGCTGGGCGACCAATTAATCTCAATAAATCATAATATTTATGCTATTTTGAGGGGTCCTTGGTGACAGTAGTAAATACTAGCAGTGTTTTCCTCCAGCAGTCACCTGTGATGCACTAAGCCAGCAATTTTATTTGCGTAGATTGCCATATATTTGCAAATGACAGTCTTGCAATTGCTATTCTTAAACAAACATTGTGCTTCAACTGAGATTGACCCAGGCTCTGTTAGATCCGTGATTTTTCCCTCCTGGCAACCAGGTTATGTGTTAACTGGACTATCTCTTTAGCTGATCAACTCATATCCCCTTTCAAGATATCCCACTGACGTCCGTTGGTTGACATCCCATGCAACTAAGAGATTATCGGTTTCTTGGTTAGATTAGTCTGCAATAAAACATTACATTTGAGTTGAAAGGAATTTCTTTTCAAAACAAGAAGAAAAATTGCTTATTCTTCTCATCCCAGTATGAACATGGGGAGTTTTCATTACAAACGGGCGAGTTAAATTAAATGTTACCTTTTTTTAATCATCCTAGAAGTAGAAATTGTGGGGGGTTGCTTTGTTAAGTTTATTGCTGAAATTACTTTTAGTAAGAATATGGGCGATGACTTGGCATTATAGCTTCATTGCCTTTCCCTGTGTTTTGGCTATTTGAATTAAAAGTTCCCACTCTCATGCTGGTCCCAGGGAATCTACAGCCGAGAATAAGCTTAATGAGTCACTTGGCATTTCTCTCTTGCCATCTCCACTATATTAGATAGATTTGTCCAAACCATGTTCATTTCATTTATTTCAGTAAGGTGTATGCCAAAGACTGGCCAGATGCATTGAGCCTTGCATGATTTATTGCACCAATTTGTTTAAATCTATTTGACACTGTTTTTTTAGAGATGCCATTGTCCATTTAAGCCAAGAACACACATTTGTGGAGAATTATAAAGGTCTATTCCTTCCCCTTTTCTCCTCCCTTTTAGCAGAGTTGGACAGTCACTCTCAAAATTTCTAACTGGTCCAGGAAAGTCTCTCTTGCTGAAGATTTTAGCACAGGTGCCTCTATCTAGAGTGAAGGGAGATTTAGCCTCATAAATTCAAGACATCCTCAATCAAAAGCTCAGCAGCTGCATCTAGTGGCCATTGGTGTCCATGCATGTTGTTTCTCCACACTTTCCACTTCTCCTTGGGCCTGATTGTCTCCCTCTGACTCTTATTTCTCATTCTAGCTCACAGACATAAGAAACACGATTTGCTGCAACCCTGTGACACGGAATATCCTGTGTTTGTGCATGAGCCTGCTATCAAAGAGGCCAACGGACTAATTGAGTGTGGAGCCTGTCAGAAGTAAGAGAATGGTCTTTATCTGTGCTCCTCAAGGGCAACCAATCATTTTGCCCCTTTTCCTCCCATCCATACACATTGCTTGTTATTACCAGTACTAAAAGAGCAAGATAATAAATCCTGGTTAAGATTCTGACTATTGCCTTCTACATGCAGCTGGCACTTAAGTTCAGCTACAGAAGTCATCACCCTGTCCTACCCTCATTAAACGGGCAGTACCTGGAAAGAGGTATTCTTTCTGGTTCCTAACACTCTGTAGAAGGAAAATGGAATGACCTTGAAGGACAGGAGGAAGGGCCACTACCAAGGCCTCATGGAACATTCTCCCTCCAGAGATGCTGACTTTTCATTAGTCCTTAAAGGCTTAGCTTTGTGCCTAGAATTAGACCTCCAAGTTTGCTCAGGGACGCATTTAGTGGTTAATTTAATCATTGCGATGGGTACTTTATTCTTGGCTACTACATATTTATATATATTAGTTTGTTTTTACATTTTAAATTTTGTTTGCTGTCCAGAGTAAGATGGGTAGCCATACAAATTAGGTAAGGAGGGAGGGAGTGGAGGAAGGGAGATTAGAGAGATGATAGATGCTGCTGCTGCTGCTGCTGATAATAGACAGACAGATGAAAAATAGATAGATAGATAGATAGATAGATAGATAGATAGATAGATAGATAGATAGATAGATAGATAGATAGATAG
>JANHFL010003544.1:118696-134517 GCA_032468155.1 Oxyrhabdium leporinum | reverse complement strand
GTATTGCTTATAAGCTGTAAACCGCCCCGAGTCTTCGGAATGGGGCGGTATATAAATGTAAAAATAAAAATAAAAAATCTGTACTATAAAAATATGAGATATACATTCTCCAGGCCTTAAACTAAAATTCAGCCAATTTTAATTTGCATAGTTTTGCATGCTATAATTATTACACTCATACAAAAGACTGGGCCAAATTAGATGAACCGTGATAACCCTTAGCACATAATGCCAGAATTTAGGGAAGAGATTTCCATTTTCCAGAGGAGTGTCATCTTTACATTCATGTTTTACAGTTTTCTGTCAATGTCTAACCTTTTTGGAATTTTGAGAATCCTCATCTCCAGAAGTTCCATCTTTGCTCATTCGTAGGAAAGAATATTTTCCTGACATTTAGGAAGTAGGACATTATAAATCAAGGGTATCAAACTCAAGACCCGGGGGCCAGATCTGGGCCACGGGGTGCTTAGATCTGGCCTGTGGGGTCATCCTGGAAATAGCAAACCAGCCCATGGTGCCTCTGCCAGTGAAAACGGAGGCCATTGCAGCTGAAAACGGAGCTCACGAGGGCTGTGTGCGGCCCCACCTGCGCTCCGTTTTCGCTTGCAGAGTGTTGCAAGAGACCATTTTCTCTGGCAGACGCTCGTGCCACCAAAGGTCCCCCCTGACACGAGTGACGTCAGCTGACCATGCCCACTCTGGCCATGTCCCCCCACCTGCCCTCCCAAGGTCATACACAACCCAGATGCGGCCCTCAATGAAATTGAATTTGACAACCCTGTTTTAAATGTTTCTAAACCTATGCAAACTCCATAGCTCAATTCTATTGAAATAGTTCTTACGTTGTAGTCTTTAAGTTTACATAAAACTGTAACATGTTGAACCTGTGAGACTGACTGTGGGATAAATATGCTTAGAATTATGTTCTTATTCTTGACTGATTTCATCTAGCTTTCATAGTGGTTTTTGATAGAACTTTCTAGTTCTATCTTTCTAGTATCTATCATTTAAAATATATCACCCTAAATAGATGAAGCCTGAATGAGTTGTTTCCACATCTAATTGCTTGAGCCACATATCTAAGTGCTAATTGCTTTTTCAGTTTTGCAATGTCAGTGTTTCAAAGAAAATATCCTACATCATACATAGAAACATTGGCAATAATTTGTCATATTTGCCTCTCTTTCTTCTTTTCAAAACTTTCTAATAGCAGGATTTAAGATTGCTTGTAGAAAACTAATTAGCCACATCACTTTTCTTCCTGTGACTATACAGTACAGTGCTAATATTATAATGGAGCATGTTCATATAGATAAATCATATCATTCTGTTGCAGAACCGGAATGCAACTTTTGAGTCTCTATTTGGCTATAAATAGTTAAATTCCTATACTTTAAGACAATCTGGTGTAATTTTATAAAATCAGGAACATTTTGGTGGGGAAGGTAGGGCTTGTTTCTAATATGGTGAGTTCTGATGAGGTGGTTATTGGAATATATGCACAAAATGAACACCAAACAAGACCTTTATGTAGCAGCCTCAATGACTTTTGCCACTTATGCCTTTTGATGTTCAGAGATGCCTTGATTCTGACAACGGCATTAGATAAAGTTTCCAGTCCAGCTAATTGTACTTTAATAGTCACCTAGGAGAATGGCTCCAATAGATCCCAAGAACAACAGAGCTCTGTGTTCACAAAAGTGTAATGTTAGCAAGAACTAAGATACTATTCAGAACCCTCAAACTCTGAAGCCTCTGATAGAAGACCTGAAATTGCAGAAAACACATATCACCCATAAGGTGTACAAGTACTGTACTCTTCAAGGAGTTGATATTTGTTTCCGTATGAATAAATGTATATATAAAATGAAAATTTTAGTTAGTGAACCAGCTTCTACACCCAATACATTTTTGCATGTATGCTTCAGAGCTGTATTAATTGCTGATCATAGTGTGTAACTACATGCCTGATTTTAAATTATTGTAATACAATGTGCTTTTCTTACAGATGTAAAGAGAAAAAATATGACTATTATAACTTGCCAAAGACTTCTGTTATAATAGCTTTTTATAATGAAGCTTGGTCAACGCTTCTGAGAACAGTTCATAGTGTTCTTGAGACATCTCCTGATATTCTTCTAGAAGAAATTATCCTTGTAGATGATTATAGCGATAAAGGTAAGCTCAGAAGGTATTTTTACAACTCTTTGCTGGGATAGGATTTCCAGTGAAAGAAAAAAAATCTAACGGCATTAGCATTAGTAGGAAAGACATTGTTTTATTGTACAATATATTATTAAACATAAGAATAAGTAAACTGAACAGAAAGCCAAAATAGTTTTATATACTTCTTCAACAGCATAAACCAATTTAGCTAACTCATTAATTTAAAAAAACCCCTCATAAAACGAACAACAGCTTTATCATCATAAAGAATGTAAGTCTGAAGAAACAAGATATAATTCCCTAAAGTATGCTAATGATTATATATTGTAATAAAAATTGAGAGTATATTGTTAAAATTAAATATATAAAATTGATTTAGATTGAGATGTATTGTAAATGACTTATCTTTAAATTAGCTTTGCATAATATTATTTCAAATTATTTTCAGGTTCTATGATGTACTACTTTAACTGTATGCCATGGTATTAATTTTCCATCCATTTAAAATAATATCTTGTTAAATGCGTGCTCAGCACAGGATTAAACAGTTTACCAATCGGTCTTGTGAGCAGTTATCTGAATACCAGGTTGATAGAACGTTGCAGGACTGGGAATTCGCAAGAAATAAATATTACATTCAAAAATTCCTAAATCACACATTTCTGAAATCCAATTGTATACTTTCTTATTCAGAAAATGTCAACATTACAGTATTTGGGGGAAAAAATCATGGACTGGTTTGGTCAATATTGAAAGCTTACTTTCTCTTTTTAAAGTCTTAGAAAATCAGGTGAATTTGGGATATGGTTGCAATTACAGTTTTTTAAATATATTTATATGTGCATGGTTTCTTTGTTTGTTTTGGTGCCTTCAAGTAAATTTTTTACTTCTGATGACTGCTGGGACAAGTTCCTGCAGATTTTAAGAAGTGGTTTGCATTTGCCTGCTTCCTGGGGCTGAGAATGTGTGACTGGCCCAACCTGGCTTTGTGCCTAAACCAAGGACTAGAACTTTCAGTTGCTCACCTGATACCTTAACCACTTCACCACACTGGGTTTTTATATGTCTTTACTTGCGTAATTTTTTGTTTTTGCATGTGGTGAATTGTTCGTTTTTGGCATATGCCTTTTGGAAAATGTATTTATAAAACCAATTTAATTATTAAAAAGAAGGAAATATTATACTGATGGATACCTGAAAGTAATTTGCTAGATTTCAGAATAATATTTTTCAGAGATCTGATATTCAGAGAGTTCAAGTGAAAATGTGTATAAGTCGGTTGAGAGACAGCTAAGCTTTCTAAAAGTTTGTGTAACACTTGGCTTCTTATATTACTTGCCTCTCATCATATCTTAAATTGGTGGTTGATAATGATGGAAATGGTTGTCATAAAGAACAGATCAATCGCAGCCAAAAGACACTGAATGGCCTAGTTATTTTGACCATTATAAAGTAAGTTCCAACATCAAAATGTTTTAGAACATAACATTTTTCTTTGAGACTCAGAACACATGAGAAAACCATTTTGAGGGCTTGGTGATTCAAGGACACCATGTTTTGAATCTACCATATAAGTTAACATGCAAGGCAAGTTTTTTCAGTTGAGTTCCTGTCAGAAGCTGTCTGTCTGTCTCTATCTCTGCTCAGATGCAACTAAATGTAAAAAAAGTATGTTCGTGGCCCGTTTACTATAAGTTCTTAGATAAACACTTAACAGTTCTTACTTCTTTGCAATAGAACATTTAAAGGAAGCTTTGGAAAACTATCTGGCGAATTTGCGCAAGGTACGGCTTATCAGAGCAAATAAAAGAGAAGGGCTGGTTCGAGCAAGGCTTCTGGGAGCTTCAGTAGCAAGAGGGGATGTTCTTACATTTCTCGACTGCCATTGTGAATGCCATGAAGAGTGGCTTGACCCATTATTAGAAAGGTAAATAAACGTCATATTCCAAAATTAGAAGCATTTGATAATTTGTGTTGGTTTCTTTAGACTGTGACAGCTAAGTGAATGCCTTGTACTTTACAGTTTTCTTCGTTGTCTCTGAAATGTAGAATATGTTAAGAGTGCAAAGATCTTGATGTTTATTTTCATTAGACTTTCTTATAGTAAATGATGCCAGTTTTTAAATTATTTACATGAGAATAATAAATGTATGGTAAAGAAAAAATGATGGGCACCAAAATAAAGACTCAAAATATTAAATAAATCTGAATTTATCACATAAATAAATGACATTGAATATTATATTTCAGATGTAATCAATCTACTGAAATCATTATGACAGTATAAATTAAAGAGGCACATCTTGGTTTGCTCCTGTTATAATGATTTTAGTGAGTAGCTATAGGATTATACATTTTTATGCCATGTGTACCTTCTCCAGATACTGTGCTGCTGTTTTCAAAATATGTTACTGGTATTGAGGAAGGGAGGGAAGCTTGCATTATGTGACAGTGCATTACGTGACAGTGTGACAGGATTAGAGTAGTAGTTATGAGAGAAACAGATTTAGGAGAGGACAATAAATGCATTATGTGATATGTGATAATAATTACTAAAATAATTCATAATTAATAAAGGTAATTAAATATATATTTATAACATTTGCAGGGTTTCCCACATATTGTCACATCATGATTGTAAAAACATGAAATAGACATGCTTTTCAATGACCCAAAAGCAAAAAAGTAAAACAAAGAGTTTGTGGATTTAGTAGTATGTGGCGATAAAAATAGAGATTTTAAAAAAGAAGGCAGGTAGAATATTTGAGTGAATTTCTAAATACTATAAAATTACACATATAATTAATATTGTAAACTCCTGATTTAATATTTCCCTGTTTAGTAAACATGAACAAAACAGACATTTCTATCCAAATATATTTAATAATAACAGAGAAATTCTTACATTCAAAGTTTCCCACATGAAGCACATAATTGTATACTCTATTTGTCATTTCTGTCAGTTTGCATCATGTGTTTAATGATATTATAAATGATGTAAGCTATTACAAATGACATAATTTTGGTTTAATGATTATTTGAGTGACAGTCTGTTAAATCTTATTGTAATAGTTAAATGTAATATTTTGAAGAAAATATATTAAATTATACTTCACTTTTATTTAATTATTTAATTTACCTGTTCGAGCCCCAGTGAACCTCAGTAGAAGTTTATTTTATGACATTTATATTTGAAAGCTTTTTGAAGTAACCAAAGATATAACTCTTATTCTTAATAATGTGAATATTCCACAAGATGGCAGTATAGGGTAAGATTTAGGCTGCAAGTTATTTTTTTTCCATATTCCGCTACTGACAGGAATAATTGATATATTACCAGTTATGGTTTCTAAAACTACAACTTCCATATATTTGTATTAAATAGTAAATTGTTAAACTATAATAATAATATCCATTTCCTACAAGCAATAAATTATTTCAGCACTGTGTACAGATAGTCTTTGACTTACAATCATAATTGAGCCCACAATTACATTTATAAGTTGTGATGGTCATTAAGCAGGCCATCACATGACCACACCTGATTTTATGACTTTTTTTGTGGTAGTTGCTAAGCAAATGGTGCAATTATTAAGTAAACATCGTGGTTGTTAAGTGAACCCATTGTCCACAATGGGCATTTTTGCTGTAAATAGGAAGTAAATGCTGGTTTCTGACAAAAGCCATTCTAACTCGCAATCATAGGACCACTGAATGCTGCAAATGCCTGTAAACATAGGCCACTTCAGGCACTCGGCTCCCAGACACATTTATTGTAGTTTGTAGAGTCCCATGGTCATGTGACTGTTTTATGACAGTTGTCCTGAGAACAGGTATTTATTTCCAGTTTTTAGCAAAACTGTCCTGTAGTGAACCATTAGTTTGCTTAACAACTGTAGTGGTCTTTTTATGACTGCCTGTTCACTTAACAGCTGGTTGTAACTTCAAAGACTACCTGCACTTTTATTGGATCCATTATAACTTCAAATGCTAAGTAATGATTCATAATTGAGGACTTCCTGTGTGCTCACGATCCAAATTACTCCTCAGGTACTTTCCCCAAAACTCTGCCTTCTAATATCCTATAACTGCCCATGAGAAATCACTACAGTGGTCTTGAAGCGGTAGTTCTCTTAGACTGGTGTTGTTGAACTCTTGCTTTTCCTGAGAAGAAACATGAGGTGCAAGCAAATCCTAGAAGACTGTGTTTCCAGGGCATCCAGATATTTGAAGTAACAACTTTTTGAAAACTTCATTTGTCCTTGTCATAATGTCCCTGAGATGTGATGTTTCATAATGCTAGAAAGGTGTTGAGTAGGGTTCCTGCATTGTGCAACCCTAATGTTCTCTTTGCAAGAATATAAGATGAAGAGTTGATGTAATGTCATGGCTGGATATTTTGTGGGCTACAGAATCCTGGCAGGCCAATTTCATAGTGTCTACTATAGTGCTGCATGGTGATTTGTGCCATGCAAGTATATGTTTGGCCCAAATGCCTGTTTTTGGTGGTTGTTGCTCCTTCAATGCAAATTTCACTTAAATGAATTTACTGCAGGCTTGAGGAGGGATTAAGAATGTCAGGATTTATTGCTTTATTGTTTGAATATACTTCTTGTACAAAATGTGCTCGGATTAGAAATGAAGAGCTAGAAGGAGGCTGTATGATAGTATTAACTTTGTATAAAATAAAATGATCAAGAAGCAAATGATTCCTTGATATATAACATGACCTTGATGTTAGAAATAATTGTGCTTTCCGCTTTCTTGGTAGAAATTAAGAGGTGGGGAAAAAGATAACCAATATGTCCTTACGTAGATTCTGCTCCAGATTTTTGTATTCTAGTTGCATCATTTTAATCCGTATAACGGATTGGATAATTTTAATCAAATACAAGTTCTCTTGGTCTTCTTTCTTCACCATCTCTGACTCCATCTTCTTTTTCCTCCTTTGTGTCTTTTTATCTTTTATCTGTGGTTGTGTGGTAGTTAGTCTGCAGCTTGCTGGGAGCATGGCCATTTCACTGACAGGCATCGTCAGAAGGAGTGGCCACTGAACTCTTGAAGTTGCTTGGACTGGAGAGTGAGTAACATGAGTCTCTTTGTGCTTGTGAATGCTAGGATTGATGAAAATTCTACTGTTCTTCAGTTTGGCTTCATTTAATCTGCTCCACACTTTCATCTCTTTCTTCTTTTCTTGAAGACGATTATCATAATAAATGTATAGTGATAAAAGCTGAATAATGTATTTCCTTCCAATTTTGTTTTTATTTGGTTCTGTAAGTTATTAGTTTATTTACTACAAAGCAAATTACCGTAATCGATAACATAAAGGTTTTATCTTCCAAATGAAACCTGTGGATGCTGGTTGACA
This sequence comes from Oxyrhabdium leporinum, assembly GCA_032468155.1. Taxonomy (NCBI): domain Eukaryota; kingdom Metazoa; phylum Chordata; class Lepidosauria; order Squamata; family Cyclocoridae; genus Oxyrhabdium; species Oxyrhabdium leporinum. The sequence goes on along the minus strand of JANHFL010003544.1, from coordinate 126,980 downwards.
ATAAGAAATTCCATTTTTCTTTTATTTAGCTTGATTATTCTAATGAAGAGAGGCAATAGTCAGTGAGAAATAATATTTCACATTATTTTTGCCTCTGAAATTTAAAATATTAATGTTGTTCCCTTGGCCACATTCGCTACCCTATGTAGGATTCAGAAGGAGGAAAATAGGTATGATCGGTTGAACGAATCTACAAATTTCCTCAGATCACCAGCAGTAGTATATTATGTTGTCTTCCTTTTACAGAACACGTTACAAGTTTTCTGCTTGTTGCTTTCCTGCAGGCATTTTGTGCATTTGCTGGTGGTTTGTGTCCTTTGTTTAAGCCATTTAACAGTTCATTAATTATGCAAACTTATTGCTGGAATTTATTGTTACGCATACATAATTGTATTAAATTAGAGTAGAACCAGTCTCAGATTATGTAGCAAGATCCCTTGGGTAAACTGAAGTAGAAGAGTTTAGCGAGGAGATAGTTGAAAGTTTTTGACTGATCTGATGATGTCAGCAGACGAATAAAAGAAGAGGTTTATTGAATCTTGACTAAAGAAAATATGCACAAGTATGCTTGTTTGCCTCTTGCAACAGCGCTGAAGGGAAACTCAGTATAATAGTGTATGGAAGGTAATATTTAATTATCCTTCACATTTATTTATGAGATCATTGTATGTGAGGCTATAAAGGTAAACATTTTTCATCCCTTTCCTTAGTTTTTCCTGCAGGCGATGAGGCTCCATATGCTCAGCTGATTTGAAAAACTTTGCACCTTATCTCAGCAACCCAATGGTGGGGTACAATAAACATGTAAAGATTCTTACATGATGGAGAGTGGTGGGTTTTTACCCAACACCTTTGATTATTTACAAAATATACTTGGAAATGTTGATAAAAAATAAAATTTATTTATTTATAAAATTTATACAGCTGTCTACTCGCTCACAGCAACTCTAGGCAGATTACAACCAATAAAAACACAATATAGAAAAAAAAGCCAAAAAGCCAATGACCCATCCTCCTGGCAACAGCACACAATTAAAGAAGCCATTGATGAGCTCCCTCACACTCTGGTTTCCCCAGGCCTGCTGGCAAAACCAAGTCTTTAGGGCCTTGCGAAAGACTGTCAAATTGAGAACCAGAAAATGTATATGCAGAACATGCACATGATACACAAAAACAAAATATACAAAGCATTATCCTTTCTTGTTCTATGTTAGTCTTTCCCAACCTGGAATCCTCCAAATCTGTTTGGAACTATGCTGGGTGGAAATTTTGGGAATGCAGTCCAAATGCACCTTTCAGACATAAATATCTTTATACTAGTTACTTTGAAGATAGAAATTGGTTAGGTACTTCTTTAATTATTAGGAAAATATTGTAAAATGTTTGGAAAAGTTTGGAAAAATGGAAACTACTTTAGTATACTTGTGCTAATGGTCTTCTACAATCTATTCAACGTGTTTAGTTTCTACCATCAGGATACAAACAATATTTCTTTGTAAACATGCATAGAATTAAAGAAGAACCATCGGCTGTCGTCTGTCCTGTGATTGATGTAATTGACTGGAACACCTTTGAATTCTTGGGAAATGCTGGAGAGCCGCAGATTGGTGGGTTTGACTGGAGGCTGGTCTTTACTTGGCACATGGTGCCAGAGCGGGAGCAGCAACACCGAAGATCCAAGACTGATGTTATCAGGTTAGATTGATTTTGAGTTTCATCTGAAATTATATTTTGATAAACCTGTTGGGATGAATAATGATCAAATACAATACTGTCATGCTAGTTTATTATACTGGCAATTTTATTTAAAAAATAAGATCTGTGATCTTCTGTCCTTCACTGCATTTTATTTTTTGCACAATTTGGCTTAGTTGCTACACTACTACGATTAGTCTGTGTGACCAGCAGTAATAATTAAAACTAACACTGTGGATTTCAGTACTAGCAGTGAATAATAATAATAATCATTGTGGAAAAAGAAAAAGTTCATTTGAAAAAGAAAATAATACCAATAGTAATAGGCACTTGAAATCTCAAAACATCTGGAGTGCTACTTGAAGACCATTCGCATTAATAAGATTGCCATCAGTCAATTGCAAAAGGCAGCTTTACTTGGAACAGCTTACATCTTGCAACGATATTTTAAATACCATCAAACAATGATATTTGCTGATCCCAAGTCCTTGGAAAGAACTTGATAGATGCATAAAATCCAGCCTAAACATCTGGCTGACTGTGCGACAAACCAGAATAATACAGCTTTTTAACTATTACTTAAAAGAGAAAAATTTTGTAATTATTAATGAGGCAATTAATTAAACTTTTTCTTACTATATCTGGTTCCACAGGCTGGTTTCCTCTGCCTTGTTTTTGGAGTTTTTACAAAAATCCTTTCCTTTACGCTCTTATTCCTCTTCCCATTTGACACAAATCCATGACGAACACTTTGTAGACCAGAACACTTTCTCATAGGAAACAAATTTACGAAGCTTCTTTACCCTGCCTCATGTTTATTGTGTAGTTCTCTGCCTCATTTTGCTTTGGTGAGAGCATTGGTATTCTGATCACATTGCTTTCCACTGGTCTCCTGATGCTAAGAGTGACTTCAGCAACTTTTCCCTCAGGACTTGATCTTTCAGTTTCTGCATTTCTTTCTTTCAAGTCTGATCTGTTCTGTTCCTGCTCTAAGTCCCTCAGCTCCTGTTCTGTTCTATTCAATGTTCTCAGCTGATGAAATGTTCAGTCTTCGGACTCAGGAGTATAATTCACCTCTGACACATCTATTGCGTTCATGCCAGGGTCTATCAAGATACCAATGCCCATAAGATCTTAGGTTTTGGAGAAACCATCCTATTGGCTAAAGATTTTCAGTCCTCTGATGTTGTGTTTCCAGGTGATTGCAAAACTCTTTAGCTAGGATAGTTTAATCACAAGTCTATATTTCTCATGACAATTGGTATTTGCATTCAACATTGTAAAGTATTCATCAGCTAAAGTGAGTTCTTAGCAAACTTGGAGAAATCTGAAAAGAAACAATTCAAAATGTTCAAGAGACTCTGCCGTAATGAATTCACCAATAAATGAGAGTTGGAAATTCCTCTTTCAGTTTTTAAGATTCTTTTTTTTCTCACAATACTAGCATGTAAGGCGCTTTATCTTACCTGTAGAGTTGTTGCTTCCTTGATCTGATGCAACTGTATGTGCCGACAAAAAGTAAGAAGGAGAATTTGTAATCCTAGGTAGAATATTTACTAAAAATGGGGATATGAATGGAGAAATCTTAAGATACTTCATATAGTATGTGGCTACAAAGGTAGTCAATAGCATGTAGTCTGTTGTGAAGAATGAAATTTTGTCAAAATCACTGTGTAGAAAAATGTGCTTCTGTGCCACTTATTATGTGGAAATGAGAATTGACAAAGCAGTATACATTGTACAGTATATAATCTCTGTGTTAAATAATAGTTATCTTTGTGTACTAGGGCCTACTTTTGTATTTATGCTAAAAATGGTTGAGCTATATGTAAGAAGGAAATTATCTATCACAGTGGTAACCCAGGTCTGGGAATCACTTCCTACAATATTTATCCTATCACTCCTCTTCCCTATTTCTGGGATCCCCAGATAGTTTTTTGCAGGCAGGTGGCTGTTCTTGAGTGGGGAGTAAGCATTGTCTTCATCTGGCATCTAAATAGTATAAAACAATAGATGATTCTACTTTTCTCTTTTGCAAGAGCAGGGATGTCAAACTGAAGGTGCTTAAATCTGGCCCATGGGGCCGGCCTATATATAGCAAAGGACCAGCCCAAATTGCCTCTGGCAGCCAAAATGCAACGCGGGGCCTGCATGTGGCTCCCACACCCTCTGTTTTTGGTCTGGATGGCCTCCTGAAGCACTTTGCCAGCCAAAACGGGACATGGGGGGCAGCACGCACACACACACACACACACACCCATTTTGGCCAGCAAAGTGCTGCAGGAGGCTGCCCAGGCTGAAAACGGGCCACATGGGGGCTGTGTACAGCCCCCCTACATTTCATTTTGGCTGGCAAAATGCAGCAGGAGGCTGTCCAGGCAGAATAGGAGGTGCAGGGGGCCGTGCGTGCCTCTCCCATGCCCCATTTTGGTCAGCAGGGTGCTGCAGGAGGCGTCCATCCTGTCTCCTGTCTCCCCCCAGCCGGCCTGCAGAGGAGAACTACAACGCCGATCCTGCCCTCAAAGAAATCCAGTTCGACACCCCTGTGCTAGGGGGATAGGTATCCAGCAATTCTTTGTGTGCTGCTAGTACAAACCAACACTGTAGTAATAAAGGATTTTTATTTGGTTAAATGCAGCACAATAAGGTTACTTATTATTGCAAGTAGACAGAGAAAGAATGAGAGAGACAGAGGATGGAAGCAAAAATAAAACTGAGATATAAAAATAAAGAAAGTGTACTGATGTGATTGTATTGTACTTTCTCTGCCAATTTTGTCTTACTAGATACAATCCTGTCAGGGCTCTGCAGAATTGGGTTTAAATCTCAGGAAAAATTTACTTCCACATTTTTTTTGTTTCCAAGGGAGTGAAGCCACTGTGCAGAGCAAGCTGAATCCCAGTTCCAATCCACAGTTTCCTACTAATCAGCAGTAAAACTTTATTATTTAATTTCAGCTTATTCACCCCAGTATAGTTGGTAATTGAATGTATGCAGCATTCAATGGAACTAAGTAAAAGCTCTATGATTCCTTCAGTCAATTAGAGACTTAGGAGACTTAGATCAATTATCGGAAAAAATAACTGCTTGACATGACTGGTTGGAATCTTTCTTTTAAGCCAATTCTTGGGGGTAGCAGCTACGTTTTACTCTTTTTGTATTGTTGCATAACAATATTTTCCCTGAGGTTTAGAATTAAATTGAACAAAAATAGTTTACAGAAGCAATTAGAAGGTTTGCAAAGGTATGTTGGGGCACTTATCTATGAACAGATCTACTAATGATTAAACAGCCTAACTTTTCAGTTTATATGGCAAGTTAGTTAACAAATGTCTGTCAGGATTTTTCAGACATTTCTGAAAAATTAGAGGGGAAAGGTAGCCTTGCTCCAAACATTGTCATTCATGGAATTTCATATAAGTATATAGAGATAGTAGCGAGTTGTGAATTTAACTATTAAAAGTTGTTAAAATCGATCAAATTATCCTTCCAATCAAACATTGGTAACTGAAGGTTAGAACTCATTGTAAAATAATTTGTAAAATTATTTTTTTAAATGGTATTTCCTTGTTGGGATGATGAATAACAGTACACAATTTTGCACCTGGCATTGTTCTGTTAATAATTGCTTACTGCTGATAAGCTCTAATTTAATTTTGCCCTTCTTTAGTTCACCTTATTTGAATGCATAAGGTTTTTTCCTGTGGCATCAGTACAGCTTATGGCAAATAATTTATTTTCTTTCATGCTTTAGAAATATAGTCTACTTATGAAATAGGTCAATAACATGAAAAGGAATTAAGAATATATTATAGACAATGAAATGTAATTTTAAATCTAAAACTAAGATACCATTTCCTACAAGTGCTATGTTTGGTTTAATACAACTAGTTAAATATAAGTAGAAGTGTTACTCAAAATGTGTGGTTTCTAGGTGCAATACTAAAGGAGTCAAAAATGTATTAGGATTCACTTCTTATAGATTAGAGATGTGCCACTGTATGTGGCCCCAGCTTATTTCTGTGGCACCTACAAGTTCCCAGAAGTTCACAGTATTATGGTTTCTTTGTTCAAATTTTATAAAATACAGTAAATAAAAAATAGAACTCCATCCAGAGCCTACCTGTCAGCCCTCTCAGGCAAGAAGCACAACAATGAATACTAATGCTATCTTTATTGTAAGGTTATATTATCAGAATCTTGCAAGCTTGAAAGTATTTTCCTTTTACTTGCCAGAAAACTAAAAAGGATTTCTTCTAAAACGTTTCCCATGCTCTCTTTTTCTGTGGACTGAGATACCTTTTACAATTGTTTAATATGCAACTCTTCTTCCTGTTTCCCAAGGTCATTCCCTCCTGCTATTACACCATCATAAACCTAAGCAAAACAAAAGCCAAAAACTGAAGTTCATCTTTCACTTATAACATTCCCTTTCATTTCCATGTCATTTTCTGAACTTTGAGGTTCCTCAAAATAGAGAAAATAATAATGTAGCCCTTGACTGAGAGACGTCTTTGACCCTATTTTTTAAAAAACGTCTATAATCAGAAATTATTTGTAAAACAATAAATGGATAATTCTGTAAGGTATCTCCCAATGTTATAGCTTCAAGATAAATGCACTTATGTAATTAAGTAGGAATACGTAGAAATTTAATCTTAGAAGTGACAAAATTGTCAGTTTTTGAGCTATATTTTACAGATTAGTCTTAGATGACTTTTCCTATCTAAAATCTCTCCTTGTTTTAGTGAAAAGAAAAGCAGTGTTAATTTTCAAGCACAATATAACTTTAAAGAAATAGAAGTGGGGTGTTTCTTAATCTAAAACTTTTGGCACATTTACAGCCTTTGGAAGACTGAATTTTTGCCAACCTTATTCAGAAGAAGATTAATAGTTAAATAGATGTTTTCCTTGGATAGCTTAAGGAATGGGAAGAGAGAACACTTTATGGGACTAGAAATATTATTTTTGAGGTAAGGTGTTTCTGCTGAATATATTCTGCAGCTGAATTGCTCACATGCTCCAACCTGGTGAGCAACATTAATAATTTTTGAAGAATAATACTGTATAACCATATAACCGTAAATAAAATATTTAACAGACAGCATTGGTAAAAATTAAACAGCAGCAAAGATGTATCTTTTAAATATTTTATTCAAATTTTGTCTTTCTTTTTGTTCTATCATTGTCGTAATTCAAATAAATCCTATCTACAGTTTCAAACATTGTATTTCTCTTAAAAATTATGTGTGTGTATGTGTGGGTGTGCCCCTTGGTTTATAGTACAGATCCACAATGCAGATTTAAAAAAAAAGCAGTAAATGGATATGCTGGGATGTTGAGGGAACAAGATGAAAAGCAAACTTAACAGGACAAGGGCACAACCTGCATTCATGCCTAGATAGGGCAGGAAAAGTGGCTTTACTTCTTTCTTATTCCATTGGTAGGCTGTTTTGTCTGTGGATGTTCAGGATGATAAGCTCTCTTTTTGGAAGAATTTTGTGATTTTTTGTTTGGCCACTGTAACCATTCAATGCAATATTTTGCCCAAAAAGTGACTTCATGGCAAGGTCTGATAAGATGCTATGCTACACCCTTCATGTCTGTGGATATTGATATAGATAGGACACTTTCTAGCATTTTTTAAATTTATTAGATTTATATCACCTTTATTTTATGTACAATTCAAGGCAACATACAACTTGCCTCCTATTTTCCCTGCAACAATAACCCTATGAGATGAGGCGTTTTAAGAGAGACTGACTCACTACTCTTGTGCTTTGTATCTCTGCCCTTCCTGGCTCCTTTAGTGAACAAGTGAGTAGGAAGGTATCTGCCCCTCTCTGTGAGGTCAGGGGTGAGCTGCTATGGATTTGCACGGGTTCGGGCAGACCCGTAGCGAAGATTCTGTGTGGTTCAGCAAACCGCCAAATCCCACTCCTGGCTGGCCCTGCCTGCCCCACCTCTCCCACCCCGCCTCTCTCAGGAGTCCCCACGTGGCCCATTTTGGATCCCAGGTAATTACAGGGCCTGTGTGGAGCCCGAGGAAGGCAAAAAATGGGCCTCCGGAAGTTCGGGAAGGCCGGAAACGGGCCTGACCTCCAGAGAGCTTCCGGAGCCCTGGGAGGCCGTTTTCGCCCTCCCTGAGGCTCGAGGAAAGCCTCCGGAGCCCAGGGAGGGCAAAAATGCCTCCTCACCATGGTGCAGGAGGCCAACTAGGCCACGCCCACCATGGCCATGCCCACCCAGCCACTGGGCAGAGAACCCGTTGCTAAAATTTTTGAAGCCCCCCCTGAATAAGGTGATGCCAGCACATTTCAAAAAGCCTGTGGTATTATCTGTTTATTGTTTATTAACTTGTTTTTGTTCTTAAATTATGTAACTTATGCCATTTGCGGGGAACAAGTTAATAGTCCCTCTACCCAAAGCAGGAAAATCTTAGACTGAGTAAAGTTGCAAGGAGTAACTTTTAGATAGCGGCTAGAGGAATGTAGCTGCTTCAGATATATGTCTATGGAGATTCTCAGTCATCCAGGTCATGGTTGTCCCAAAGATGCTTTTTCAAGAGGCAACTGAATTTCCTTGTTTT
>JANHFL010003544.1:95614-116967 GCA_032468155.1 Oxyrhabdium leporinum | reverse complement strand
AGTCAGAGTCAGCATAATAGTCAACTTCTGCCTGTTTCGATATTTAGTTTTGGTTGCAGTGAGTGCTGAAAATGCATTTTCAAAAATAAATATTAAAGAAAAAGGTGAGGGCTTTAACTGTCATTTAAATTGAAAGCATATTGTCTTCCAATGCTGCATTATTTATTTATTAAATTTATATGCTGCCCATATTCTGATAGGGCAACTTTGGGCTGCTTACAGAACATAAAAAGATAAATACAAAAGCAATTAAAAATTTTAAAAGTACACACACTTAAATTTTGAAATTATGCAAGAAACTAGAACCAAGAAAACAGCACAGGGATAAGGTCTTATCCCATCAACCACCTCCATTGGTGAGCATCCCCTTTTGACCCTAAGCCAACCAGCAAAAGCAAGTTTTAATACTCTCCCAGAAGGCCAAAAGAGTGAGAGCAGTTCTCACTTCTGGTGGTAGAATGTTTCACAGAGTTGGGACCACTGAGAAAAAGACTTATTGACCCCACTGCCAAAATTCTTTAGCAGATGTAGTTTGTAAAGACCTCTTCTGCTGGCATGAGTGGGGTGGACTAATCCCATTTTGGTGAGGTGGCTCCTCGGATACCCATGCCTTATTTATTTTTAGTCAGCAGAAGAATCTTCAAATTCTCAAGGAAACATTATTTTTTTTACAGAAAAATAGTTTTAAGAAAGACTTTTTCAGAGGAATGGGAATATAAATAAGTAATAAATTAATTCATACAATTCATGTAGTATGACTCTTCCTTCTTCAGTTTTCTGTACATTTGCTCTTTTTGATGTGTGTCTGCTTCATTTAACTTGTAATTTATATGCATTTCTAGTTGCACTGTTACCAAAGCCTGCCAAATCATTGCTATCATATTACTGCTTGTTAATTGCCCATGAAAGTGCCATGTTTACTTTCTCCTAATTTGCTTGGAGGAATATTGGAATTTTATTATATGCATTTTTCCTGGTATACACCAACAGTGAATGGTAGCTACAACATGCCTCTTCCAGATCTAATGGGGCAGGCTGATGTAATTTTATACCTTGTAATCCTTACTCCCGGGATTGATAAACTGTAGCCTGTTGATTGTTACTGAGCAGCTGCACCCACAAAACTGCACCCACAAAAATCTAGTTAGTACGTGAAGACTTCCTATGGCAGCCATGGCGAGCTGACACACTGCTTATTAGCAGGATGACTTTTGCTAGGAAATTGTGGCTGAATGTTGGCTCTGGACTAATGACACCTCTCCAGAAAGAGAAATTGTAAAAAGTATCCATGTGACTTCTAAACAACCGCTCCTTGTGAGTAGATTCTGGAAGTTGTTATTTTATGGTCAGTTTATGAATGGAATGGCTGGAATTTGGGATTTCGTGAAGCTCACATTCACAAAGCAGCTTTTTACAGACACTGAGGTTTACCCAAACCCCATTTCTTGCGCACTCTTGCATTATTATTATTTTTATTGCATATTAGAAAAATAATAATATTAAGACCTTTCAGACTGGTAAGGTTTTTCTGTATTCATCAGTGAGTTCCTCTTCCTTAGAGGATAATGATATAAATTTTATTTTAAAAGGTTTGAAAATATATGACCTTTTTGACTATATAGCAAAAGAGTTCTTAGTATATGGATTTTAGAATAGTTAACAACAGATTTAGGGGCCAAAGGGATTTGGAATTGTAATCTTGAATTAATTAAGAAATTTTCTCATGGGAATATGGTAATACTTTGAACATTGGGTACTCGAAGGAGTCAAAGGATAAGGATAAAGAAAATGGAGCTGAAATCTTGGTTATAAGTTTTTCATTCTTTCACTAAGCTTCATGACAAAGTGGCTGAACTTATCGACAAAATGGACAGAGCGTGTTGCAATGAAATTATAGAACAACAAGAGACATTGGACGTTTGTGAAACCATTTTGTAGGACTTAAATGTAACCCAAATGAAACTGGTGGATGACTCATTTCCTAAAGGAGATATATAGATATTGAGTCAGAAATTTGTATAAATTCTTTTTATTGATTGTGCAAAAAGTTCTGGTAAGGTTTTGAAAGACTTTGGGAAGTGATAAGCAAAACGATAAACTTTTCACATTGGTCTTAGAGAATATATTTTTAAAGATTTGAAAGACTTTTCCTTGAAACAGAGATGAACAGCAAGCTAGCTACAGAACTTTTTTTGAAGGATTTAAAGAATGTTTTTAAAAACCTAGGGAAGGAATACAGGGTTGGCTTTTTCAACCAGGGCTAAATAAAGAAATTAATTATATATATATTTTCCAACTAGGAATAATTGATGAAGCATTTTGATTCTGGGGGTTTTTAAGTTAATAAATAAGCTCAGGGGAAAAGAGAGATTATGTAGTATTTAGAGATGGTGCTAAATTACTAAAATTATTTTTACTTTGTTAGCATAAAGGAGGAAGTTACTTCTTTCTTTGTCTTTTCTTTTTTCTTTCTCACATTTAAAAAAAAATCTGTTTGTATTTTGTGTAGTTTGTATCGACTTTTAATCTTTATAATCTCTCAGGATGCTGAAAGATGTTCAGCAATATTTTGAAGGCCACAGTTTCTTCACTTTTGCTTTATTGATTTCAAATATTAAACAATTTAGATTTATTAATTGAAAAACAAGCTAAAGCTTGCTAAAGAATTCTATCATTGTGTTTCCTGTGTACTTTAATTAATTAATTTGCTGATCATCTTGCTGCAAGGGGATTTCACAATGATTTTTAACCAAAGTTTGTCTTGTCTGGCTTCCTTCCTGTTTTCTGACTACAGTATTTGTTATTTCATTCTGAGCTACAGAGCAATTAAATTTTGTTAAATAGATATATTCTTTATATTACATTGCTAAACATGATATTTACACATGGATGCACACGTGATACTAACTTGGTAAGGAAGATTTGGTTTGTCAATTAATTCTGGAGGCGTTTTCCTCTGTTAGGTCTCCAACTATGGCTGGTGGACTCTTTGCTGTGAACAAGAATTATTTTAACTATCTTGGCTCATACGACACAGGAATGGAAGTCTGGGGAGGGGAAAACCTTGAATTTTCATTTAGGGTAAGTAATGATTTTGGGAGCCTTGCCAGGATCCTTGCCTAGAACCCATCGCCCTTCATGTTGTCATACTTTGTTCTTTTCTTTGAAAGAAATATTTTCAAAGAAAATAATCTGTGTTATAGTCAATATGTAAATAAAACAGTTCCTTATTATGATGAATTTCAAGTTTGATTCAAGTATTTATTCTGCCTCTGTTAACTGGAATTAAACAGTCATAATATCTTATTTTAGCAGTTCAAATATTTCATTGGCTATTTGCTGATCAGCCAAACTATGATAGATGCATATCATCCATCTTTAAAATTAATGGCATAGAAGTACTGTATAGCAGACTTCCTTTTACATAATGTAACATCCAGACACAAGAGTTTGTAATTCATCATAAGTGAAGCTCATTTAGGTAGCGTGAAAATTGATCAAGCTTGACCTAGGTAAATAATTTAGGTTTATGGCAAAATATTTTCTAATTCCCAATCTTAAAAGTAGAGAACAGAACGGTATCTCAGAATACCAGAGTTAAATGTTTTGAACTCTGCTACAATTATAGGAAAAAATGCAAAAAATCAGCATTGCCAACCTTCCAGGCTCCTTGAAAACTTATATTATGCAGGAAAGTCTTTTAAAAATTTCAGTTTCTACTTGCATCTATCTTAAGCCTCGATATCCACAAATTTAGTCCTCAGATATTGAAGCAAATGTTTATCTGGATGTTTTCTGTTCTGGAATTTGCAACATGGAGTGCTTAAGAAATTGTATTTCATCTTGTTTCAAAGAAAAACTAGTACATTAATTCTTCAGTCTGTTGCAAGTTTAATTGGATGCTTTTTGATAATAACTAATTGAATGCATCCGATGCAAACATTAGCTAATAAATATTTAATACTATAAAATGCCTGGTAACTTCTCTTATTTCCTTTATCTGAAGTGTCCTTCATGATAATCTATTGATGTATATGTGCAATTCTGACCACAAAGTTAGTGTTTAGTGACTGTTCAAAATTACAATAATGCGAAAAGTAACATTACCACCTTTAACTTCCTTTAACTTTTCCTTTAGCTTCCAAATGTTACAACTTCACAATGGCCATGTAGTCTCCATTTAATAATTGGCATGCATTTACAATTGTTGCAGTGTCACCTTGGTCACCTGATTGCTGTTCGTGAGCATTGCCATTTCTAGAGCTTCCCTCAAGAAAAACTAATGGAGAAGCCAACAGTAAAATCACCAATTGTGGTCATGTGATTTCTTGCTTAATGACTCCAATAGAATTCATGTTCAGTGCAGTCATGTGATGTTTTACTTAACAACCACATAGCTTAGTGACAGAGTTGTTTGTCCCAGTCCCCCAGTTGAGGACTATCTATTAATGATTTTGATTGTGTCTCCTGTATTTCCCTTTCAAGGCTAGCTTTAATTATTAAAAGCAGCATGTATGTAGATGGTCGTTGATAACCAACCACTCATTCAAAGTTGCAGTTGTGTTGAAAAAGTAGTATTTATGACCAGTTTTTGAAGTTTCACCCATCACTGTGCCTCCACAGTCATTTAATTTCAGTTCAGGCACTTGACAACTGGCTTGTGTTTACAATAGTTGCAGTGTCTGTCCCACAGTATGGGATCACCATTTGCAGTTTTTCCTGCCAACTTCCCACAAGTAAAATCAATGGGGGAAACCAGCAGGAAAAATTCAGAAGTCATTCTGTACTATTCTCTGGCCTTCTGCATTCGTGTGCAGCCTGTGCCAGACCTCTCAATCCCTCCCCTGGCTCCCCTCATAGCATTCTTCCACCTCAATGTGGCAGCCCCTCCCCTTCCACTCTTTACTTAATATTCTGTCACTTCTCGCTTACCAACAAAAAACAATAAATTCTCAGATTTGTCATTTTTACACAACGTGGTCATATAATGTCATGTTTTATGATTGCATCACTTAGTCAATTACTGTCTTTACCTAAGGACTACCTGTATTACATATCTCACTTAAAAGCTGACATGTATAAAACTCATGAGGAAAAAAATTCCAAGTATATGATATAGCAACATGAATCACTCAACATTGTTCAGGGTATATTCTGGACAGTGCATAGGTTAATCAATTTTCAAATAAAGGAATAATTAGTTGACAGTATTGTTGCATGATACTTTTGTCTGTATTCAGATGCAGATGTATAAGATGTCTCCAAAGTATTGCTTGAGTTGATGAAATGAAGTAGGAGCAGGAATAGTTTTCCAGACCATAGAGATACAAAACTTTCAACAGCTATTACATGGGTGAAGGCATTCCATAACAACGCACAGTAGTGCTTATATAACAGATCTGATTTCTGATTTTGTTCTCAGATCTGGCAATGTGGAGGAAGTCTTGAAATCCATCCTTGTTCTCATGTAGGGCATGTTTTTCCAAAGCAAGCTCCATATTCACGTGCAAAAGCTTTAGCTAACTCTGTTCGGGCTGCCGAAGTATGGATGGATTCGTACAAAGAACTTTACTACCACAGAAATCCACATGCACGCTTGGTAAGTTTGCTGTAGGCAAAAATTTGTAGGTATAGAAGATAAAATAAATTTCTTGAAAAGCTGAGAGCCTAAGTTTAGTTTCTCAGAAAATAAAGGAATGAACCTAAAAATATAACAAGACAACAAAGAGAATGAAATTTTGCAAGATGAGTACAGAAAAATATAGGCAGAATAGTGTAAATGCTTATGTTTTGGAGAAACTCAGGCCAGCAGTTTCTAGCCCTTTTAGTTTTAAAAGTAAGTTTATATATGGAAAAAAATACAGCTCGTAAACATTTTGAAGTTGGTGAGACAGGTACAGTTTCCAAGGCTGATTTTGCAAAATTCAGATGAATTATAATAGGGCAGAATAAATGTTGCAAAATAAAAATACAAAATTTACGTAGGTAACTTAATTTATAAAAATACATTTCTTAGCATTTCGTATTAATTTGATTGGCCTTAATTCATTTTTCCCTCCACATTATATACTGAACATTGATTGAAAAGTTATTCATCTTTTCAACTGAGGTTGTAATAATCCAGAGGAATACAGATATTAAAATGTTGCCCATTTGATCTAGAATATTCCTCATGAATACAAAGCTTTTTTGTATATAGAAAATGTTTTGGGCGTTCTGCAGACCTCACACTAGGATGCTGTACTTTCTTTCTGTTGTTTTTAGGAATTTTGCACATTGGAAAAGGGTATGCCTGCCTTATGAGTGGCATCAACTTTAATTAATCAAATGCTTAAAGCATCATCATTTTGAATGCTCACTTAGAAGCCTGAAAAATGATAGGCTTTTTTTAATGAAGAGCATGCATGCACAGTAACATAAATAATTGGATAGGAATATTATAATTCTAATAACTGAAGTCCTGTGGGCCAAAACTTAATGCTGATGTATTTATTCAAATAACTGCTGACTAGGGTAATTTATTTAATATAGAGCTAATGGGCTATCTTCCCTTAATAATTTATAAATTGCATAAGTGTGAGATACTCAAAGCAAAATTCATTGTATTAGGATCTTGTTTGCTTTTCTAGAATACTGTATATAGCTTGTTCTCTATTGAAACTTTACTCTGGGATTTCACTTTAGGAACCCTATGGAGATGTGACAGAAAGAAAACTGCTTCGAGAGAAGCTCAAGTGCAAGGATTTTAAATGGTACTTAGAGAATATTTATCCTGAACTTCATGTCCCAGAGGACAGACCTGGATTCTTTGGGATGGTAAGTGAAACTCTTCTTGATAAGGGAATCTGGCTTCCCCATTGACTTTGTTTGTCAGAAGGTTACAAAAGCTGATCACAGGACCCTGGGACACTCCTGTTGTCATAAATACATGCCAGTTGTCGAGTCCAAATTTTGATCACATGACCATGGGGACGCTGCAATGGTCGTAAATGTGAAAAATGGTTCTAAGTCACTTTTTTCAGTGCTGTTATAACTTCAGTCACTGAACAAATGGTGGTAAGCTGAGGATTACCTGTATGTCAGTTTGCCAAAAACAGTGTGGAAAGTTTGTTGCTCTACATACTGTACTCATTTTCTGGGAAAGTTTTTAACATGAGCGCTTAACAAAAATATGTTTTGTTTCTTTTTCTTTGCAATAATGATGGTAGAAGTAAATGAACATTAATATAAATAAATTTAAAAATCCTGACAGTAGCAAGACAGTGTGAGAGAGTCAAAAAGTCCTCAGGTATAATTACACTTCTGCCATTAACCTTTTAATAATCCTTAGGTAAGTCAGCATCTCTTAGTATGGATCTCCTTTGGGATAATAATTGTAATTGTTGCTTTACAGTGGCTTTAAGGTATATAAATGCTAAATGATAATGATGGTGGTAATAAGTGGTAGATTTACATAAAAGTACATTCTAACCCTAAAATAGGGAGAAAAATATTGAGCAACGGTCCCCACACTTTGTAGCTCATGGACCCTTTCATGAAGTTTCAAATTGTTCATTGACCCCTAAACATTGATTATATGAAAATAATTTAATAAATACTATTTTAAGTAACATTACTATCAATAATTGAATAAATAACAATATCAGCTCCTTGGATAGTCCTACCAACCCTTCAATAGTGACTACTTTAGAGAACCCTGATATTGAGCATACTTTCTGGATTCCTTCCAAGCAGTTCCATTCAGGGTCATGTGACTAGGAGGAGGAACTTCAGAATGAGAGTAATTGACAGCTTTCTGAACTGTTGCCCACCTGCAACAATTCAGAGGATTTTCTCCTTTATTTGGTCCTGCATTGTTTGTTTTTAGATAGCTGTCCTGTTGACAAGTAGGACACAGAAACAACAGAGTCCAAACTCCCCTCATATAATCTTCTATCTAACTTTCTGTTGGGTTGGAAAGAATAAAAATGGCTTTTGGTTCCCACCTTAGTGGAGCATCCTCTTTTCAGCAGCAAACAACCAGATCCTAGCCACAAGTACAACCAGACATGGTACACCAAGAAGCCTCTTTGTGCTTTCTGGGACATGGTGACTTTGGGCCATGTTGTTGGGACGTGCTGAGGCACGGCAGTTTTTTGCCACACTGTTGGGGTGAGCTGGGGTGGCTGATACTTCCAGAGATATCTGAGGCTTCTTGCTTTGGGTCAGGTGCTTCTTGCAGCCCCAGAACCACGGTGTGGCAAGAATCCCCAAGCCACAGTGTATTCTTTCCCAGGTCTCTCCATGATTGCACATATGCATGCATCCACACCCTCTTTCCTGCTTCCCTGAACTCATGCCACACTGCAGTAACCCCCAATTCATGGGTGGCCTGCACCGGGCCTCCCCTGGCCTCCCCCACTACACTGCAATACCTCTGCACTCTTTACCTGGGACTCCTTCCATTTCCCACTTAATGACTTGCGCACCTGGAGTTGTAACAGCAACTAGGATCTACCAAGATTGCAGTTACTAAGCAATGCGATTATATGTTGTTGCACTTTACAACTGCAATTGCTTAGTGATGGAAATTTATGTCACAATTATGGTCAAGGGCGACTTGTATTTATATTATAATTAGTAAATATAGTATACATTTGTGTACTATACAAATGTATACTATATACTATATTATAGAATTTGATTCTCTAATAGTTTTACATATTTATTATTGTCTATTAGTTTTATGTTTTAAATGTTATTGCATGAAATAGTTTAGTGTTAGCACTGCAACATTAGAGCCGTAAAGTTGCTGAAATGATTGCAAGTTTTATATTCTTGCACTTTTATGTGGTCTTATGCTTGTCTGTGACCAAAATAAAAACTCTGGCTGTTGTTGGCTATATGTTCACATTTGAAGATCTATTTAAAATAATTCCTGATATTGATGATTCTCTCCTGTAAATGAAAAGTCTTTTTTTTTGAAAATATTTTCATGTCTATGCCTAAATGATTCATGCATAGGAAAAGAAAGCACTAGTGAGTGAATAGTACTTTACTCATGTCTATGGAGAGGCTCAATCATCCATGTCAAGTTTGTCCCAAAGGTGCTTTCGAAAAGCAACTGGACTTTCTTTTTTCCCCCTTGAAAACGTTTTGATTCTCATCTAAGAAGCTTCCTCAGCTCTGACTGAATGGTGGGAATGGAAGGATTTATATTCTTTGCACTACTCTAACAACCGACCTTCAGAGTGCTAATGACCAGATGATTGCAAAGAATATAAATCCTTCCATTCCACACCATTCAATCAGAACTGACGAAGTTTCTTTGATGAGAAGCGAAACGTTTTCAAGGAAAAAACAAAGTCCAGTTGCATTCTGAAAAGCACCTTTGGGACAATACTTCACTCACCATATTTCAATTTGCCCTAAGTCAAGTTTGTCCAGCTGATCAAATTTAGTTGCATGCTATGTAACCGACTATGTTTGTTTGCCTGTTGCTGTGTGCCAAGGAGGTCACCATCCATGTTTTCAAGGCTGTCTTTCATTTTGCTGAAAGGCTCTTCTCCAGGCACACTTTATATTATTGTTCCTATTCCATACAAGTTTTATCAGTGTTTGGCAGATCCTTGTGTTGTGAAATTCTGTGCTGATGATCGTACCGTAAATTTCCTTGAAGGGAAATTTTTTCTTGCTTTTATGTAACTCTTGGGACTGACATTTTGAGTTCACTATAAATAAAAGATTGGCTCATGCTGCAGTGGTTTTTAGTGGGAAATGCTGTTTTTACAGCACAATACTAGCAAAGTGTTGCCTGAGACGTTAATATATCCTCAATAAGTATTAAGTGATTAATAATAATAATAATAATAATAATAATAATAATAATAATAATAATAATAATAAAACAGAATAAACAAATCATACAATAATTATTTACAGCATTTCAGTAGACAGTTATATTGGGAACCTTATATACACTCTCCCTCTCCCTCCCTCCCTGCCTCCCTCCCTCCCTCTCATACACACACACACACACACACAAACACAAACACAAAATAACTGGTGGGATGTTTGGATTAAAATGATATATTTTAATGGCCTTTTGTTGCCTCTTAGCTGAAGAATAGAGGAATGCTAAATTATTGCTTTGATTACAATCCTCCCAGCGAGCATGAAATGACAGGACACAAAGTCATATTATATCCATGTCATGGCATGGGACAAAATCAGGTAAGGTATTACTTTCTATTCAAGTGTCAGATAATAATTTT
Organism: Oxyrhabdium leporinum; assembly: GCA_032468155.1. Lineage (NCBI taxonomy): Eukaryota > Metazoa > Chordata > Lepidosauria > Squamata > Cyclocoridae > Oxyrhabdium > Oxyrhabdium leporinum. The sequence continues at coordinate 106,714 of JANHFL010003544.1, read as the reverse complement.
CTCCTTTTAAATGCATGGTCCTGTTATTTCTTCTAATCTAACTGTACCAAAACTTTTCAGTTTTGAGCATAACCACCCATATTAAACCTAGTCTTGCTTAGTAATCCTTTGCAGAATTAAACAGAAGTTCAAGGAATATGGGTGTGCATATGTATTGGGAATTTGGACTAAGGTTCTTCTTAGTGAATTTGATTATCTCCTTATAAATTCTGCCCCTAAGATCTACTTGAGAAGGCTTACAATTACAGCATTTCACAAAACAATAGCAGTGATAGTCAGAGTACAAATACAGAACAATTATTTCAGGGAAAAATATGCTTTTTAAGAGGATTTTTCACTTAGTAAAGCAAATAATTTTTAAAATACTTGAAAATAAAGATATGGGTGTGGTTTTTGCCATCTGGGAGTTTGTAATAGCCTTTAGTGGTGCTGCCTCAAACATAAGAGGTTATGAGGTCTTGTTTATGAAATTGGGCTCTAAAAAGCCCAGTTAGTGACTGCTGTTTTACCTCCCTCCTTTGTTGTGGTGTAGTGGCTTCTCTGCCTGAACTTGATAGTTGAAATAGTAATGGAGTTCCCTTGACTGATAGTTTTGGGAGAATTCAACCTGCCTTCGTTGGGTGAGAGTGGAAATTCGTAGCAACCATGGACCTGACCCAATGCTGGCATAGAAAACCTAACAAGCTGGTGTCGTTTTGGGATTTGGGGTCATCTTTAACTCTTTATAGCAGGGGTGTCAAACTCACGTCATCATAGCAGCATCACATGACGTATCGGGACTTTTTTCCCCTTTGCAAAAACGGGTGGGGTGGGGCCAGCACATGACGCATCTGGCCCGCAGGCTGTGAGTTTGACACCCCTGCTTTATAGGGTGCATTCTCCCAATGTTAGTATATAACTTGGGGGTTCTCCCAGACTAACATCTTCTCAAAGAAGATGGCTATGGCTAGGAGATCCTTTGCGTAAAATCATCTTGTGCACCAGTGCCACCCACTACTGGACTGGGGGGCCTTGATTATTATGACTCATGACCTAATCACTTCTTGTTTGGAATACTGCAATGCACTGTTCATGAGGCTGCCCTTGAAGATCGCTTGAAAATTTCAACTGATCCAGAATGCAGCAACACGTATATTCTGGGTTGCCTACGATTCATCTGTGTTACACCACTACTCCCCAATCTGTACTGACTCCTAATTTCTTTACAGATGCAAGGAGCTGGTTGTCACATTTAAAACCTTGTATGGCTCAAGGCCAGGTTATTTGTGGGATTGCCTCTCTCTGAGGACATTTACCTGTCCCAATAGATTAGAAAAAGTAGGTTTGCTCCAGTCTTTTCTGTTTAGTGTTGTCATCTGGTGGGACCCAGGAAATAAGCCCTTTCTCTACCAAAAGGCCATTAAGACCTGCTCTTCCCTAAGGATGAGAGGTGAGCCCAGCTTTTTTGGTAATTTTGGAGAGAGTAGTGTTATGATCCTTTGTTGAAGTTTTAATCTCATGTTTTCAAAGTTTGTAATTTTGTTAGCCATCAAGGATTGTTTTTTATAATATAGATGGTCATATAAAATTTCCAAGTAAGTAGATAAATCTCATGGTAATTATTATCTGAAGAATTTCACATTTGGCCTAGAGATGGCTTTTTAAATTTTTACTATCCTTCTGTTCACAATGCTTTTGATCATAAGAATGCATACTTGTAGTTTAATAGAGATCTACTTACCTTTTTATTTTGGGAATAACAGTTTTTTGAGTACACCTCCCTCAATGAAATACGTTATAATACCCGTCAACCAGAAGTCTGTGCAGCTGTTGATCCAGGAACTGATTTTTTGAAAATGTACTTATGTGAAGATAGTATCCAAAATATTCCTGAAAATCAGAAATTTATTCTTAGAGAGGTAAGAATAGTCAAATTTGTTAACAAACATTAAGCTGCAATGGGGATGGGCTATTGAATAATACTTTTTGTTTATACTAAAATGGTACTCCTGCCATTTTAGGTGGATGCTTCAATGCCGTATATTCCTTCATCCTCTTTTCCTGCCTTTCCTGTAACCATTGATATTTCTACTTCAAAAAGCAGAACAGACATTTCTGTTTTTAAAAATACCGTTTTTCTTTTTCTTTTATTAAATCTAGAAAATAATAACAGCAGCATCAATGAAAAATAACAAGATCATTACCAGACCATATAGATTAAATTGCTGAGCTAGCAATTTCTAGCATTATGTCTAACAATGACTTTTTAAAGGAAAAGAAAAAAGAGGAAAATAAATATATAAGCAACTGCTTTAAAAAAAGATTAAATGTTCAGTTGCTTGAAAATTTGCTTTCTTGCCTGTGTCCAAATGTCCTCCTTCAGATATTGACAATCCCCCTTCCAATTGTCCACAGTATAATTCTTACTTTAATTACTCTTAGCAACTCTTGATGCCTTGATAAATTCTATATTCTTGGGATGTAGCCAAGAAAGGCATGTGCAGCTTTGACAACCTGTAGTCACTATGAGCTCATATTGACAGTTTTATACATTTCAGGCAAAAATATTGTAAAAATGAATGAATGTTCATACCTCTGAATTGCATCTCCAAAACTAAGGTTATTGTAACCTACTCCTAAACACTGTCTGAGATGAATAATAAAAAAGGAATAGTGTTGATGGCTTTTTCCCTTTAGAGAAGTTGCATTTCATGATCAAAGAATGCTAGTTCCTTATAAGTAGATCAGTATAGATTGATTGATTGACAGATTAAATGTATGTGCTGCCCATCTTGTGCAGCAATGACTCGTATTGCATGGGAGCTGGAAACAGAAGCCTCTGCCAAGGATTGAGGGCATATGACAATAGTATTGTGCCATTGTGGCAGAGGTTCTCTTTTTTGTACATGTGTTTTGAACATGTGTTCTGACATTACCTGCATGTATGAAAAGGGCAGAACTTAGCAGCATGCCTCTACTTTCATCATTTTGATGAAAGCTTTAGATCCTGGGGACACCTCTGGTTGAACCTTTGGAAGATACAATAGAATCCCCCTACACTCTGCAAATTCACCTATAAAAATGAGGTCTATGTATATACAACAGGATACTCGGAGCAGATTTTCTTCAGAGCAGCATATACGATCTTCCTTGGTCAAAATTAATTATAGCTGATGCTGACCTATATGGTTCTGTTATTTGTATAATGGTGTCATTGTTATCTATAGATATATGTTGATCCAAATCACTATTAGCTACTTACAACTATTTATAAAAATCAAATTAACAGCATGAACCCACAACAGTTTTTGTTAATGTGAACAATAAATTATCTAGCAAGAATTCTGTACTTTATCGTTTGTCTTTTCATGAAGTTAATAAAGTTTAAAATGTGAATTTTAACTCTTACTATGGTTATTTTGTCTTTACCCGACATTATAATAAACTATTTATTGTTTTGTAGGATGGAGTTTTGATACATAAGCAGACCCAGAAGTGTCTACAAGCTGAATCTAATGTAGAAAATGGATATCCAGCACCTTTGTTACGGCCATGTTCCAATTCAGAATACCAGAAATGGTTTTTTATAGGGAGAAGTTGATACAGAAAACTAATTTTATGGTTGATCAAGATAATCTCTGGATCTGAAGCAAGGAAATGTTTAATCGTTTGTAAATGGAGAAGTGCATTATTTTCAACTTACTGTTCTGGAATACCAGCAGGCATTGAAATTCATATATAGTTATTGTAGACTTTTCTGCACTGGAAATCTACTTTTGGCAGCTATATGATTTTCTAATTGTTTTTATATATTTTAGAAATAACCTAGAGACTTGATAATGAAATGCAGGTGGTGGCACTTAAATTTGATAATTTAAATATTTATTTTTTCCCTTAACGTGTTCAACTTTAATGTGACTAAGACATTAAAAGAAAAATAAAAGGACAATGTTGGCTGTGAAATTATTATAATATAAACAAACATATAATTTTTTCATATATCTGAAAATAGTACATTGGAACTGCATGCAGAGGACTTGCTACCGGTATTGATTCTAAACATACAGTAGATCATTATAGTAGAATTACATGTGAACTCAACCTATTATGATATAATAGGGCACAATGTATAATTAGTTGGTTCTAAATATTTTAAATTAAAACAATAAATGAATTGGAAGCAAGGATGACTGAATCACGCTGTCTCTGGTTCAGCTCAGCTTCAAAGACATTCTGTCACAAAATCAGTATCTTCAATTTCCTTATCAGATCAGTTAAAAACATCCATATAAATTAAATGTGTACACCATTTTCCTTTGTATCTTAATATGTGACTATCCTTAGTGTATGAATTTTTAATGTATTTATCTAAGAATTACAATAAAATGTTAGAAAAGCATCCATTTTAAAAAACAATTTTTCAGATTAATACATGTTGATCTGAGATATAAGGTATATTTGGTTGGCTCAAATAAAGACTTAATGAAAATTCTGTCCCATTTCTAACTGGGTATCAATTTCTAAAAAGAATATTAGCTTGCAGAATCATTGTAGCAGGCCCCCCAAAAAACCTTCAGAACCAGACTTCAGGGAGGAAATTACACAAGAACCTTGTATAATCATGCCATGGTACCTTCCAGGTAATAAATGAAATTCAGAAGTAGGCGATCTGCATGAAATATGATTGTCTTTGCTTCTACCTAGTAATCTAGGATTTTTGCACCAGAGATCTAATAGCCATAATCAAAGAAGCATTATTTGACTGAATCCATAATTTTATAACCACAGAAAAATTCATGCATAGTGAGGAAAAGGTGCAAAGAGGTTTTTTTTACATGGTATGACAAATGCTTATACAGAATACAAAATAATGTGTGTAGTGTGGCAACTACCATTATGTTGACTGAACTTATCCTAACATGAAGATAAAATACTGTAGGAAATGGCATTTTCCTAAATTTGGAGGGGGAAGGATTGTGCTGGTAAGGTGAACTAGTAGAAGCTTTGTTAGTAATGAATATAATGAATATAAATAACATGTCGCAGATTGGGATGAGAAAATGAAGATTGTTGAATAAGAATGATTCTAACTATCTTTGCAAGAGAGGGTGGGATGCAAAAGATGACAGATTTGGATGGTTTGTGGAGAGCTCAAAATGCTGCAAATTTGGGGAGTTTACATTTGAATCAAAAACACCTCATGCCTGGTCAGACACAATCCCAAACCTAAGGATGTTTGAATGTCAGATTCTGGCATTGATGTTGGAGAGGCAAAACTGTAATTTGTTACTATGGAGACCAACTCAATGGAGTGGCTAAAGTAGCTGAAGAAATGGGGAAGTACAAAGTACTCATTTTGCAAAGCATCTGAGGGAGATCGGTGGTTTAGAAATAGGAAATATAAATGAATAACTCCCTCTTTGAAGCACTAAATCAAATGCATCGACTAGCATGCTCCCCCCCCACCCAAAGTTGTAATTAAATGCTTTTGAGATGTGCTTGGTCACACCATTGGATTTCTGAATGTGCCCTTTGAATTTTTTTTAAGCTACTTCACTTGGCTTCAGAACCTCATTCTCATACCCTGACAAGCTCTAGTTTCCCTATTTTGCTGATGTACTTTGTACTGACATTGAAAATACTAACATCCTGATTTTGCTGACAGGATGCAGACTTTAGGATTTACTTTAGCCATTCACAGAAATATCTGGAAGCCGGTAATTAGAATTATACAATCATAGTGGCAGCCTGCATGCTTTTTTTTGGAAGAAATAGCTCTTTAAAAGATCAGTGAGTGTTTTCATCATAAAGACATCTGGAACTCTGCAGGTATAGGTGTGGGATAGGGATTTCATGCCTGAGAAATGCTTTCCTTCCTCTCCTTTCTCTAATGCAAAACCTGCCATTTGGAGATGGCTTGCAAAAAAAGGAGAGAGACTGGGACTCTTACATGATGATGCTCTCAGTGTTGTATCTTCTTAGTTTTGGAGCAATTTTGAAATACCTTTACGCAAGCAAGTCATGTTTTTTTTTAAAGTTCACTTTAAGTAAAGAGATTTTTATACATAGGATACAATATAATATACTTTATTGATCAGTCAATTGACCATATCAAACATGAGCATCAGCCACAGTAAAACACAATAAAATGAGATAAGTTACAGTGAAGTGACATACAATATCTACCGTGAGATAAAACCGAGTAAAATATAGTAGGGAGGAAGAGGAGGAGGAGGAGGAAGAGGAAGAAGTGAAAGAAGGAGAGGAGATTAAAATGCAGTATTTGCAGGCAAACTCTGCCCATAGCCTGGAGTTCATTGTTGGCAGGACTGAAGGTTCACTCAGCCTTCCATCCTTCTGAGGTTGATAAAATGACCCATATTGTTGGCAATATGCTGACATTGTGTCAGCAATACCTCCTAGCATTCAGCTTTCTTCCCCAGACTATTTTTTACATGTCTGATTGTGTGCTAAAATAAAATAGTGCTCTTTAAAGTAGTTTTGTATTTGTGGAGTTGACAATTAAGTGGCATTTTGTGCATGCATCTGTGGATAAAACAGTAGCTTAACATGAATTGGAAATAATTTTGTTTAATATGCAAATTATCAGTCAAATTGCATTTTAAAGTCTAGTCATATCACCTTGTTCAGCTCAATTTAGAGCTGGACCACTTGTCATATTATATGTTAATACAAACCATTATCTGCGCTTTCTTACCTCCTTATTCCTGAAGTATATAGAAAGTGTACTGGAAAGTTGATGCTAATGAAGATGAAACACCACACTCCGTAAGATGTGATTGGGAAAACAGAAATGACTTCATATTCTTATAAGAAGATGAATTGCACTTAGCCAAAATCCAGATCATAAGAGAGAATGGGATAATTTGATACAGTTCCAAATCCACTGTATTTTAACCATAAGCTTCTATTGTTTCTAATGTGTTTCTCAAATACTCTGGTTTGTTGCACACATTAGGAGATGCGCCCAAAAACAGAGTATCATATTTTAAAGGATATTTGTTTGAAACCCCATGCCCTGGCTTCTATCTAATTTGACATATTTCAACCACTTACAATTCAATCCAATGTGTTAAAAGACAAATGTGTGCTTTCGTGTTTTTTTCATAGCATTCATTCATTTATTCATTCATTTATTTAACAAATTTATATGGCCACCCAACTCACACATGGGTGACTCCTTACAGCATTAAATACACAACATAAAAACCCATCCCACCCCACACACTCAACCACACGATTGGCTCCATCTCCATTTGTGGTCCCCTGGCCCACTGATAAAATCATGTCTTGAGGGCCTTTCAGAAAAAGTTTAGGGTGGGGGCAATTATGTCTCAAGGGGGATGATGATCCAAAGAGAAGGGGCCATCATTGAGAAGTCCCTTTTTCATGGTCCCATCAGATGTAGAACTCTAGTAGATGGGACCCACAGCATGCCATGACTTCCTGTCCATGTGGGCCAGGTGGACATAATAGGAGAGGTGATCCTTCAAATAGCCTGGCCCCAAACCATGTAGGGCTTTAAAGGTGATAACCTTGAATATACCTGGAAGCAAACTGGCCTTCATGGAACCAATGCAGTCTCCTATGGAAAGAGAGATTTTCTTCTTTTCTCCCTAAAAAGTTAGAAACCTCCAGAATGATCTGAACCAAACTGAGCTATTTGTGGACTAAGAGTTTCTGCATTACTGAAATTCATTTTTCCAACCAGTTGATGCAAATGAGCTAATAAAAAGCAGTGTTTTTAAAAAATAAATAAATTAGTATAATTAAAGTTATTTTTTAATGTCTTAGTGCCTAGCTAGCATTATAATTAGCAGTCTTTGGTCTTTATTGAATAAACCAGAACAGAAGCAATAACATCTTAAAACATGTTTGACAATTGCAGAAACAAGGAAATGCATAGGAAATTGAAAACATGAAAAGATTAGTATCTTAGGCCTTGTGAAGGGGGCTGTTGGTATAATGAGTGCTCACTGATGGTAATTACTTTGCAATGTCAAAAATTGACTTCAATGTTACTTTCTAGATAGAGAAGTGGTATGCTTAATTTTGACACAGTGAGGGATCAATAGATTAGAACTATCAGCAAGAATATGTACATTGTAAAAGTATGGAATACTTGGATGCCATTTCTTTCTACTTGTCTTAGTATTTGCATTTTCTTACTTTGATTAATAGCCTTGAGAGATTTTGTCAATTGGAGCTATGTAATTCTTGTTTTTATGTGAGTCCTGAATTTATTTATAAGTTTGATCTTTAGCATAATTTAATAAATATTACTGTGTTTTATGATGTCTAGAGATATATGTGTTTTCCCACATTTGTAGAATTATATGTGAATATTGTGTTTATAAGAACCAAAGGCTAATACGATTAATACAATGCAGTAAAATATTTGTTTTAAAGCTCACCTCTAGTCTTTTTCTTTTGACAGTTGCCTTATTCTGATAATATGAGTCTTTTCTCTCACATTACTGTTGAATTCATTATAATTACTGTATGAATTAATTATAATGCAATATTTACATTCTATTTGCATTTAGATAGCTGTTAGGTTTTGATCCATGAAATCTTAAGAATCTCTGAAGACTAATAGCAGAAGTCAGATTTCAGAAAGTGGAAATTAATGGAATCATAACTAAAACTCAAGTCTAGGACATTAATGTCAATAACATAGAATTTCTAAATTAAATAAAAAATTAAAAACTGTTAACTACTCTTTATATTCTTTGTACTTTGATTCTCTGCTACATAATGTTAATTTGTTAATTGCTTTGATGCTTATAATGTCAGAAGTGCTACATTTTTTTAAAATGTAAGCTTTTTCCCTGAAAAGGAGCTGAGGAATTCTGGTTGTTAATGTTCACAAATTTATAATTGTTAAGGTTGAAAAACATTGTGCCAAACTTGCTTTTCCCAAAATCCTTACCATAGCAGCATGAAAAATCCGATGGATCACCAAAGGAAAGTTATTGGGATGCTTACAAGCTCCAAGGTGAGAATCTAGCACCGTGTCACAAGAATTTCTCAAATTCAAGCAAAGAATGTCTTGGTACATATTACCTGTTTCTGTACATATTAAATTAAATATTCCTACAAGAAGATAAGATACATTTTTCAGTGTTATGGCTCCCTCTACTGATAAGAAAAGTCTAGGGAGTTTAAGATACATTAAAAAAAAAAGAAAACCAACCACACATGTGGACTAAAATGTCATCCTCACCATGGAAATGGGGAAAATATGAAACTCCCTCCAAGCTCTTGTCCAAAATATGGAACTCCCTCCAAGCTCTTGTCCAAACATATGCAGCCAAAGGAGCGCTTAGAAACAGCTTTCAGCATTTGGAGTTAGTTCTTCAACTGTGCCATTCTAGAAAAGGAAAGTTGGCCTGAGTGAATCATACATTGTTAACCTCAGGATAGACTCCTACAATGTGCTCTGGATAAGGCTGTCCTTGGGTCTGGTTTGGGCCTAAGATACGGCCTGTGATGTCATAATGTGCATGAATAATATTTATGGTTGCTAGGTTGCTGTCACAACAGTAATTTCCCTTGGCCATCTTGAATAGGAGATCATTAGGAAATTGTAGCAACATAGACCAGATTGGGAAAGAAAACATTCAGAAAGAAGGCAATGGCTGATCTCTTCCATACTGTCGCCAATCAGATTACATGGATACATCCCTGTAATCATTGGGAGGTGAACTGAACTTGAAAAGAGAAAAAGTCCCCTCAACCATGTTTAATGTGTTGCAATTACCATATAAAGCTATGACAAACCTGTTTACCTAACAATGGCTGCAATACATCTATAAAATTTGCCTAGACAGCTGCAGTTCCAGGATACTCCTGATCTCCATGCCACAGCTTGTTGCACCCACAACTTCTGAAGGCAAGTTGTTCCACTGATTAATTGATCTGTCAGGAAATTTGTTCTTAGTTCTAGGTTGTTAGTTCTATAGTTGACAATCAGAGGTGAAATCTAGTCGGTTCGCACCAGTTCAGGTGAACTGGAAGGGAAAATTTTGATTTGTTCGGAGAACCGGCAAATATCACCTCTGGCTGGCCCCACCCCTGCCCACCCGCACCCTACTCACCCCGCCCCATCGCCGACCCGCCGCTCACCCCCGCCGACCCAATCACTCTTCATCTCGCCTCCCCACCCCAGCATAGGCTTAGCAGCCTATAAAAGTTTACCAAGCAATTAGTCACCACAGTGTCTCTGCCTCCCTTCCATGAGCACGTGCCTGTGCCTCAACTGCTCCTGATCTGCCTGTCTGGCTGCCTGCCTGTGTAAGTAAGCCACTGCCGCCGCTTGCTTCACTTCCCACCGGCACTGCGTTCCCGTGCGACCTAGCTAGCTGCGTCCCCCCATGGTCCCCAGAGCTTGCATGCCACTGCCGCCGCTTGCTTCGCTTCCCACCGTTGCTGCGTCCCTGCGCGGTCTAGCTAGCTGCCCCCCCATGGTCCCTGGAGCTTGCCTGCCACTGCCACCGCTTCCTTCGCTTACAACCAGTGCTGCGTCCCCGCACGGCCTAGCTAGCTGCCTGCCACACTGTCCCCGGAGTTTCCCTTCCCTGCCTTCCGTGCTGTCTTCCTTCCTTCCCTATTCCCTTCCGCACGCGGCTCCGCCATGTTTACCTGCCTTCTTTGTGGGGAAGGAAAGCAGCTTCTTCTCTTCTTTTTGTGGGCAGAAGAGTTTTCCCCACCCCACACCGCCCAGATGCCCTCACTTTCCCCAATTTCCCCAAGCATTTCTTTGCCTGCCTTATTTCCAGCTCCATTGTGTTTCTCCTTCTTGCCATCGTGTGCAGGGAAATGAAAGTTTCGCTAAAAAAAAGTTCAGTCAATCAATTCCAACTTCTCACGAAAGGAAAAGATCTTGCGAAGTTGGAATTTATTGAGTGAATTTCAAGAAGGAGAAACGCGATGGAGCTGGAAGACGGGCCTCAGGCATGTCCTCGTGGGAAGGCAGGCAGAGACACTGTGGTGTCTAATTGCTTGGTAAAATTATATAGGCTGCTAAGCCTATGCTGGAGTGGGGAGGTGAGATGAAGAGTGATTGGGTGGGGGGGAGATGGGCGGGGCTGAAATCAC
>JANHFL010003544.1:61230-73670 GCA_032468155.1 Oxyrhabdium leporinum | reverse complement strand
TATCTATCTATCTATCTATCTATCTATCTATCTATCTATCTATCTATCTATCTATCTATCTATCTATCTATCGCATTGGGGAGGAGCCTTTACTCCTGCTGCCAAAAGACTGCTGATGTCTTCAGCCAGAGAGGAAGAATAACTGTCAGTCTCAGCTGTTCAGTAGGAGCAGTCAGGTTCCTGCCTCTAATTTTAGGTTGGTATATGTAACATATTGACCAGACAACATGATTTGAATTGGAAAAAATCTAGAAAACACTCCTTTCCAACTGTAGCAGGAAAATATGAATTCAGAATGTCTTCTTAGTGGGTCAGGGGTGAATTGAACATGGTCTCCTCCATTCATGTTCCTGATGTTCCCTACAGTCCATTGCTGAAGTATCTCCAATCCATGGTTCAATTCATGTGGAAGACCCTTAAAAGTTATGTACTTAAAAATAGAGGTTGGCTATTTAAATAATTTGTATGTGGCTAATGATTAGATGTACAGTGGGAAAGAATAACATTACCCCACACTCCTATACTTGGACTACTTCATGTCACTCATTTCACATATCAAAGTTACTTAACAGAGGCAGCCTGCAGTTCATGAAGGCTTGCAACATTCATGCAGAGAAAGAACTAATTAAAGTTTTTCAATTAGGGTTTAGAAGATGCACTGTCTTCCATGGTGATTTCGACTCTTGAAAGTAAAGGGACAATATGTATAGTAGAAGAGGAAAAGGGAAAAAAGTACAGTAATAGCTAGGAAAGATTCCAAATCACCTCTGGTATAGCTTCAGAAGGGAACTTCCTTAGAAGCAAAAACTATTTTGCATCATTCTGAGACTAAAGCAATTTTCCTCATATGTACAATCATAACAAGGTGCTTTGAGTTGTACTTCAACTCTTCTGGAAGTCATCAGATTGAAGAGTCTGGTGTAAAGGATACAGTAGGGTAGAACTGCATTTTATATTTCCTTGTAACTTTTAAAAAGTATCTTCTGCCATAACTGGAAAGTAGTTGTGATTTCCCAGCTGGTTTTCTCACACAACTTTTTTACAGGGTATACGTTGCTCTGCCTGAAGTATAAAAAATAGCAGAATGTAAGGATTAGTATGTAGCTGTAATTCTGTATCGTAGAATCATAAATTGTTGCTCGATTGCTTCTGATTCTTCTTAACAGGAAATTTTGTCCATTATTAACTGCTTCTTTGAATTCTAACATGTCCCTGCTTGCCTTACCAGTTTGGTATCTTATCTTTTTTTTCCATCTTTTAAAAATCATCTGTCAGTTTCTGTTAACTGTTCTTGATCTTCCAAAGTATTGGGGCCTACTGCAATGAATTTTGCCTTTATATTACATCCAAAATATTTTAGCTTTAGCTCCATTGTTGGTAGTTCTAGACAGCAATCTGATTTTATCATCTAGAATTGATACTATCATCTAGTATTGAATTATTTGTTTTTCTTGCAGTCTAGGGTATTCTCACAATTTTCTCCAACAACACAAATAAGAAGTATTAATTTTTCTTCCTTAAGCTTTTTGGATGATTCAGCTTTCACAGCTAATTCATCCTTGTCCACAATAATGCATACTTTACTGTCAGTGTGATATCTCTGTACTTCAACATTTTGTCTATGTTATTCTCTCTTCCAAACAGTAGGCATCTCTTTTTTGCATGGCCAATGGCAGCATCTTCTAAAATGCCACATGCCAATACTATACATATCTTTGCAATATTAAACTTCCTGTTTGCACCAGAAATAGTGGTCAGTGCTATTGCTTGTTAAGTCAGGAAGAATCAGAAGCAATCGAGCAACAAACTTATGATTCTATGATACAGAATTACAGCTACATACTAATCCTTATATTCTGCTATTTTTTGTATACTTCAGGCAGAGCAACATATACCCTGTAATATAGTTCTGTGAGAAAACCGGCTGGGAAATCATAACTACTTTCCAGTTAAAGCAGAAGATATCCTTCCCTAGTAATTTAATAAACTTTCATCTTCCAGCACCTGGACATTGTCCTGGTTTTGTATGTCCATTTAGTTTTCTTGGCAGGATACTGAAGTGGGTTGCCATTTTTTTTCAGTGAATCATATTTAATCTGAATCCTTTTTTTAATGACCTGCCCATCTGGGCAAACCTTCCTGGAGTGTAAATTCCTCAAAACATATTGTCATTGAGATGTTCAAGACTCTTCACCACTCCAAAGTTATGATCTAAGACTGTGTGCTATCATGTAAATGTCTACTCTTACAACCAGATATATTTTCTCTATAATGATCTGTTCCTTACCTGGTCTTTCAATGGTGCACTCATTGCCACTGTAACTGAGTCTCCCCATCTTGCTACTGGTCATCCTCTTCATTTCTTTCCTTCCACCTTTTCCAGCATTAGAACCTCCTCCAGAGAAATGATCTATGGAGGGAATCATAGAATTAAAAGGACCATATAGGTTATCATCAAGTTTATGAGAGGGGAGATGGTTGTATATTTATTGTGTTTGTGTGTAATAGCACTAGCATTAGCACTTAGACTTATATACCGTTTCACAGTGCTTTACAGCCCTCTCTAAATGGTTTATAGAGTCAGCATATTGCCCCTAACAGTCTGAGTCCTCATTTTACTAACATCGGAAGGATGGAAGTTTAAGTCAACCTTGAGTCATTCAGAATTGAACTCCTGGAGGGAGCAATAAGTTAGTACTGCATTCTAACCACCATGGCTCTTGAGTATGGGAATGAATAATCTCCCGGTTGAAAAAGTATTACCCACAGATAGGGGTTTTTTTTTGCCACTACCTGTTCTTGAATAGGAGTATACTCTTTACCTTCTCTAGGACAAAACTTTTCAACTTTAGTCTAGTTTTCCCTTTCAACCAGGATTGTCAGTCTCAGGTGGTTTTGGAGTACCCAACTTTAACATTGAAATAATAAAGAATGAAGGAATCTTTTTATTTCAAGAAACACAATATAGAAAGAAGTAGGCTAGCTACAATAAGTTTACATGATGCTGAGATCTATATACCAAAACTAGTACTCATTATCCTGATCATATAAAGAAAGAGAGAAACAGAGAATAGAAGCAACAACTAAGGCAATAGAACTGAACAAAAGTAGCACTGAAAAATAACCTGATAAAATTGCCCTATTTTTCTCCCTGCCAATTCTACTGGCTCGTTTTTCTTAAGCTTTTGAACAGAGGGCACACTAAAAAACTTAACATTGTTAAAGCATTTCTTAACATCTTTGCTCCACTGAGGACTTTCAGCCAATGGTGGCTGGTACAAAAATAAAATATATATATTTTTAAAAAGTGAAATAAAGCAAGCCCAATTTTTCCCCTGAATTCAATTTCTCCTAGCCTCTCAGTGGAAGAGGGCAGAGGTTGAGCATTACACTGTAGATGCCAGCATGCTGCTCACAACTAGTCAACAGCTAGTCTATCGAATCTCTTGAAGATGTGGGGCAAACTGAAGATCATCAGAGATAAGGGCAGGACTTCTATAGCTCTGAAAAGCTCTTTAAATTTGGCTTTGGTCCCGGGCCTAGGTTTAATGTATAGTTGAGAACCTTGTTTTGTTTTGCTTTCTGTTGCTTTTAAGATTGTTTCAGTCTGGGCTTTCTGTATGGTTTTATGTTTTATTTGTTTTTATGGATTTGATGGTTCTGTATGCTGCCCAGAATGCATTAGATTTTTTTGGGGGGGAAGGAGGGGTCTATAGCAAATTTGAATATATAAATAAAATCGTATCTTTATCTACTTCCTACTATTCAGCCAGAACCTGCAATTTAAGATGGTTATTTTTTGTTGTCCTGCAGTTCTAGGACAATAGGTCAGAGCTTTCTCTATCTGATTACCCCTCAGGAAATTGAAGAGTGCTATTATATTTCCACTTCAACCATCTTTTTTTTCTCCAAAATTAAGCATATATAATTCCCCCAATGTTCTTTATCAAATTTCTAGTTCCCTCATGGTACTGATTGCCTTTCTTTTGTATCTGTTCTAGTTTGCTTGAATCCTTATTAAAATATAGCTTAGTATTTGGTTGGAGAGGTGTGGGCAAACAAAGATGGAAAATAGTAAAAATCTCTTTTATCTTCAGTTCACTAGTCTCTTGCTTCCATTCTAGGTAAGGATAATGTAACCTTCTGTTTATATGTCTTGCTGAGCCTAAATCAAATGCATGCCCAAATGTGAATACTATCTCTGCAGTGCATAGCTTTCAGTGCTATATTTCTTCGGATGAATATACCAGGGCAGACTGGAATGATGATTTGGATGTGTTTAACATGTAACTGGCACTTATCATTTAAAAATTTGTTGTGGAATAAATGTTTACTTGGAGAATGTTAAATCAAATTAAAAGTTTTTAAAGACTAAGCTTCTATATAAACTAGAAAACATTTAATACCAAATTTTGAAAAGGTAGATTGCACAGCTAAAGGTAGATTGCACAGCTATCTACAGAATGGAAATATTAATATTTAGATCTCAATTATACTCAAAGTTACTTTACGGCAATCATAATGGAACAATATTATGCTACCATGTTTAATGTTTCCAAAGATTTGTTGGTATTAAGAAAAACACATTCCCTTCCATAGAACAGCTAGAATAATTTACAATGAAAGATGCTATTGATTCAGAGCACTATGAATGATACAATGGATACCTCAGCAAAATATGGGCTGTTGATTCAGTGATACACTTCCATGCAAGACAGACTCTATCCAGTGATGGACTGCAAATTTTTTAACAACCGGTTCTCTGGCTGGGTAGGCGTG
Organism: Oxyrhabdium leporinum; assembly: GCA_032468155.1. NCBI lineage: Eukaryota > Metazoa > Chordata > Lepidosauria > Squamata > Cyclocoridae > Oxyrhabdium > Oxyrhabdium leporinum. Next base: position 68,891 of record JANHFL010003544.1, on the reverse strand, counting down.
GCTGATTGGTTATGTGACTGCGTGGGTGATGTCACTATCACACCCAGCCTCAGCTCCCAGCCACTTGTCTCAAAGGAAGAGGTAGGATTCAGCCAGTTGGGGCTAATCCCACTACTGGCTGGCCCTGTCCCTGCCTGTTCTTCAGCCTGTTTTTTGGCCTATTTTTTGAGCCATTCTCAGGCCATTTTCTGGACTGTTTTCTGGGTCGTTTCTTGGGCCCTTTTCAGGCTGTTTTTCAGGCCATTTTTGGCCTAAAAAACAGCCTGAAAATGGCCTGAAAAAATTCCCCCCAAAACAGGCAATTTTTGGACTCTTTTTCGGAAAATTTCCAGGCCATTTTTCGGGCTGTTTTCAGCCTGAAAATGGCCCAAAAAACAGGTGGGGGCAGGGCTAGCCAGTGGTGGGATTTGCTGGTTTGCCAAACTGCACATCCCTGAACGGAAGTTCCTATATTTTTGCTTTGAGACTTAACAACTTTTATTCAGCCATAAGCATGTTGTATGTGAATTTGATAGGCTATGATGAAAATGTGGAGGCAAAGTACACATTAAGGTTTGTTACATTAATATACCAACAGTGCTTTCACAGGCCTCAGAAAACTTCACATACCCCATTACATATCTCAAAGTAGCCATTTTTTTTGGGGGGGGGGAATATTTCATAGCATAAGTGAGCAAGCAACTGTTAAACAAATGTACATCAAATAGTTTCAGGCGATTTCAGGTTTCAGATAACAGTGGGTTTTTAACACATTATAAGTGTTAATAAGGTATTTGAAATCTGACTTATATACAACCTGAATTTACATAACTATCCTGCCTATCCCTGTCTTTGTTTCCACTTATCTCACTTGTGTGACACTGGAGTGTAGCTATTCATAAATCTGATGAAGTAAACTGTAGCTCACAAAAGCTTATGCTCTTTAATAAAACTTGTTTGCCTGAAAACGTGCTACCAGACTTCTCCTGTTTTGCCTGTCATAAACTAACACAGCTCTCCTCCTACAGCATTTATTTAGTTAGTTACAATGATTTCTAGGCAAGTAAAACAAGATAAAACAAAACACTCTTTCTTCCGTCTATGATTTATATAGAAAAACATAAACATTTTTAGAATTTTTTAAAAAAATGTGATTGAATCTTTCCACAGGTTTAGGATTCTATGGAACTTCTTTGTAGAAAATTCTGCAGCATATTTTAGGGTATAATATTTGATTTATGTATGATGCTGTCTTTTTCTACTTGGGTCACTTTGTGTGAGCCAATTCACCATTGAAACATGCTCTAAACTAACTTTCTGGCTTCACCGTGTGGAAAAATACAACTGCCTTACCAAAGCACTATAGTTTAAAAACTATTCATTTTTAATAATAATTGGGGCTTTCGGGGGGCTTACATAATGGTTAGTTTTCTCTTTCAAGGTTATTCATGTTATCTGTCATTTAACAGTTTTACCAGAGAAGCTTTTGATCTCCCAGGATTTGCCTGTTTCCGTAAGGAAGAGAATTAGAATTATTGCATTAGAATTATTGGTAATTTCTCCTTGCTTCTCAATGTAGTAGGAAATAGCTACTATTTTTGAATGTCTTATGGTAGTGATTGACCTTCCCTTTTATTGTAAAATGCAAGTACAGAAGTAATTTAATAACCATGCAAGATTAGAAAATACAGCTGAAACATAATTGTGCCATATAACACTGCTGCAGCATGCACTCCAGTTCAGTGATTGGAATTTCTTTGGGAGATGTTTACTAGTTTTTTAAGATTAATTAACAAATGTCAAGCACTTGCACATCAGAATTCTTATTTGATTACAAAACATTATAGTAAAAGGCAATTTATGCTGATTCCGAGTACTGAAAACAGTGATGTAATATTAAATTCATTTTAGAATTGAGACATCTTTATTCTGTTGCATGTGTGAGAGCCAACCAAGACATACAGTTCAATGGATAATACAGGAGTTTCTAAATTGGCTTTTCCTGAAAGAAAATTGACGCTCTGTCTTCACCATTTCCTTTTTTTAAAGGAGATGTTGTTTGATCATTAGATTAAAAAACCTAATAATAGGGGAAATTTTGTGAACATTATGAAGAAAATACGTTTTAAGTTTTCTGTTTCTGAATAATTTGAGATTCATGCAATGAACCTCCTAGCAGACTTAAAACTGGCAGAAGTTCTTCAGATTCCAGATTCATATTGGTCAGAAATAGGATTAAGGTTTATCAAAACACTATAAAGCTAAAGTGAATTTCTCCTTAGATCAGTTTTTTAAGAAAAGTGGAAATAGCCTTGGCTGAAAAAATAATTCAGCTGCACAGACTCTTGAGTAGCTTTTTTGACATTTGAGCTCAATTTTTAGATACATCAAAACTATAATTCCCAACACATTGCCTTAATCTAGACAAGGTTATGCCTTTTCTTAACAAAACAAACATATTTATATATACAGGTACTTTATTATTTGGTTTAAAACTTGTATTGATCAATGTATACTTAAATAAAATAAATACACAAGTAAACATTTTCACTATGCATCAATAATAACAGAAGCAAACAAATACTTTTTTTAAACACAGCAGAAATATTCAATTGGCTGGGGCTCTGGAATATGTCCTCAGTGTATTTACAAAACGAATCTTCAATTTACACTTCACTGGGTTCACTACTGATACACAGAAGTGCCAAATTTCCTTGCTATATAAAGTGTGAATTGGCCCAAACATAGTAAAAGTTGTCAGTATTTTAATATTTGCATGTAGGAATATTGCAGTATTTTAATATTTGCATTATAGGAAAAGGCATGAGAAAAGCGTACTTTCCAATGTCTGTTTGTCTGCCTACCTGTTTATTCATCCATCCAGTGGTGGGATTCAGCCGGTTCGAGCCGGTTGAAGGGAACTGGTAGGAAAAATTCTGGCTGGGCCCACGCCCCGCCCCTACTTATTGATCTCGCACTCCTTGGCTGGTGCCTGAGAGTCACACTGCGGCATAGCTACAGCTTCTCTTTGACTCCCTTGCCTTGACCACATGGCCCAGCCTGCTTGCCTGCTTGCCTGCTTACCTTTGCCCGAACACCCGCCTCGGGCTGCTCTTGACCACTCCAGTAGCAGAACAGGTAAGCCCAGCCGGGTACCCCCCTTGGGGAAGTGTGGGTGGGAAAGGTGGTCGACCTGCGCTGCGTGGCCACTGGCCGCAGCCTACCCCCATCTGATCGCCGTGGCCTTACCCTGCAGCTGGCTCTGTAGGCCTGCGCCCACCTCCCACCTGAGTGGCACGGCCTACCCTCCTGCTCAAGTGGCACGGCCTACCCTCCCATTCGAGCCACGCAGCCTACCGGGCCTTGCCCTGCAGCCGGCCCTGTAAGCCTGCGTCTGCCTCCTGCCTGAACTATGCGGCCTACCCTCCTGCCTGAGCTGCGTGGCCTACCGGGCCTTTCCCTGCAGCCGGCCCCATAAGCCTGTGCCCGTCTCCCGCCCAAGCCGTGTAGCCTATTCTCCCGCCCGAGCTGCGCGGCCTACCGGGCCTCCCCATGCAGCTGGTCCCATAAGCCTGCACCTGCCTCCTGCCCAAGCGGTTGTAGCATTCCAGGAGGGCGGGCGGAGGTCCCGGGGCTGCACATATGCACCGCAGCAGAGCAGCAGTCTCGCCCCAGTGTGGCATCTTCCCTGAGGGCTGCCTGCCGTAAGTCTTACCTTCGTGGACAGCCGCGCACGTTGAAGCTCTAGAAAGTAAGTCCGAAACTGGTGGCAGGGGAGGGAGATCTGCTGTGCTCAGCCGAAGAGCTGCCTTGGGAGGACACAGTGAGGCTCGCTCGCCTTTTGGGCCTGGCGCGCTTGGCTTCCACATGGCCTCGGGCAACTGCTACCTGCTTGCCTTCCCCTCCGCCTAGGGTCCTGCATCCAGCCCGTGACAGAGGACACGCTACTTCTGGGCCCGGCTGGCCAGCGGGTGGGCGGCCGGCCCTCAGGGAGATGCTCCCTGAGGCTGAGACTGCTGCTGCAATGCACATGTACAGCCCCGGGATATCTGCCCGTCCTCCTGGAGCACCGCCACCACTGCTGCCACCACCCTGGAGCTCACTGTCCCACCCCCGTGGAGCTCGCTGTCCCCCCTGCGACAAAACTCACTGCCCCCACCGCCACAGATCACCACCCTCGCAGCCGTGGAGCTCGCCACCCCCACGGAGCTCGCCGCCCCTGCCGCTGCAGAGCTCGCCGCCCCCGCAGCCGCGAAGCTTGCCACCCTCGCCATTGCGGAGCTTGCCACCCCTGCCATAGGAAAGGCTCTTTACCACTTGCTGGGGAAAAAAACCCCAGCCTCTGACAGCAGAGGCATCTTCAGAAGCTCTAAAAAAGTTGCCCCTTCTCATCCTCAGCGATTTTAAGATCTGAGCATTTGCTGACTGGGGAATTCTGGATGTTGAAACCCACACATTAAAGTTGCCATGATTGAGAAACATTGCCTTAGAGAATCAGACCATTTGCGTCTTTAAAGGTCAGTCCTAATACCTAGGTGGATGCTAGTAAGCAATTAGCTGCCAGTGCTGATATTTCACTATAGGCATCATATGATTCCTATACTTAGTTGTGGTTAACAATCCAGCTGTTGTCTTTTGCACCAGGTCCCGTTTCAGGGCAACTTTCAAGAGTAGCTTCAGGAAAAGTGCATTATTGTGAGAAATTGAGAAGATGTAGATAAAGAGTCACCAAATACAGCTTAGGAAAGGTAGCAATTATATTAACAAAACAGAGTTAGAAGGGATGTTGGAGGTCTTCTAGTCAAACCCTCTGCTCAAGCAGGAGACCCTATACTATTTAGACAAATGGTTATCCAATCTCTTCTTAAAAACTTCCAGTGTTGGAGCATTTACAACTTCTGGAGACAAGCAGTTCCACTGATTAATTGTTCTCACTGTCAGGAAGTTTCTCCTTAGTTTTAGGTTGCTTCTCTCTTTGTTCAGTTTCAATCCATTGCTTCTTGTTTTGCCTTCTGCTGCTTTGAAAAATACATTGCCCCCCCCCTTCTTTGTGGCAGCCCTCAAAAGCCTGTTTTGTGACCTGCCTATCACACTCTTGGGCAAAGCATGTGTGCCATTTCCTCTTTTCAGTGGTCCATGAAAGTGTATCTATAGTATGTAGATGCAGATAATAAAGTCAAAAAAAGGTGAACAACATTTTTACAGAACTATAGATACATTGAGGCCGGGTGTGACTAGGAATGGCTGGGAGGGGAGGGGCCAGGTGAGGCACCCCTTGACTTGAGTGACATTGAGTTGGCCATGCCCACCCAGTCACATGGCCACCCAGTCACACCCACCCAGTCACATGGCCACCTAGCCACGCCCACCCAGTCACATGGCCACCTAGCCATGGCAACAGAACCAGTGGTAACAAGTTTTGAATCCCACCACTGGATTTCTGTTAAATACAAATAATCTAGAAGTAATGACCACAACTGGTCCTGAATTTCTGTTGCTAAGCAAGATGGTTAAGTGAGTCATGCATGATTTTACAATAATTTTTGCCATGCTTAAGTGATTCATAGCTGTTAAGTGAATAATGTAGTCATTAAGCAACACCAACTTCCCCCATTAACTTGGCTTGTTAAAAGTCAACTGGGAAGATTGCAAATGATGATCACACGATCTTAGGACTCATGACAACCATTGTGAATACTTGCCATTTTTTAAGTGCCTGAATTTTGAACTTGTGACCTTAGGGATGCTGCAACAGTCCTAAGTGTGAGGACCAGCTGAAGTAAGTTTTTTCATTGTAATTTCAAATGGTCACTAAATAAATGGTTCTCAGTGGAGAACTTCCTGTATTTAGTTTCCTGAATAGATTTTATCTATCCACTTGGACCTTAAGCATCTGCCTCTGAATCCTCCTACTGGTTTTATTTACACATGTATTTGGATTCTCTGTGCTTGCTTTTTCATCTGCCGATGTTTTTTTACCCGCCTTCAGCACTTTGCTTTTGGAGAAACTATACTCCATTCCATAATTAACCAACAAACCTCACTTAATGAAACATGGCAAATGGAAAACCAAGCTCAGAGAAGTCCTACCACCCCACAGTCAACTTTGAGCTACTCATATTTTCTATAATTCTACCAGATGGGCCATTGATAAACAAACCTGAGGATCCCAAACAGAGTTATTTTAAAAATGTACCTACACTAAGACTTTAACTGTTTTTATAAGTTCTGGAGTGTTTGTCATGATTATCAGTCACTTTGAATGGAATATAATCTTATAAGATTTATATTATAAAACTTAAATATAAGGTTCTCAGTTGCTGAACTCTATCTGTGGCTGTTAATTCCTTGACTCCCTTCCCAAAAGTGAAAAGGCTGAAGGCTGACTGCAATTTTCAAAGGAGTGCATTCCAGAATTTGGGAACAGTCACATGCAAAAGGGAAGAGAGCAATTTTCCTTCAGTAGGTTGAAGTATATAAGCTTCTATCTGATTCACTTGCATCTGGCCATTGCATCATTTAGCTGTCAATGCTCCAGGAAGCCCCAAGGATTGCATCTCTGCAGGGACTTCAATGTACCAGGAAAAGACATCATCCCAACCTGGTCCTTGAAACTGTTGAAACCACCAGGTGGCGCTCTTCCTACACACAAACCCTGCCATCTCTTTGTCATAGACTGAGCTCCTGTTTTTAAACACAGGGTTTTCCTAAGTTGCCAAATTAGTGTGGTCTCATCAGCCAAGTTGATCCAGTGAGAGAGCTTTTCTGTACTGTAAATATTTCTACTGTATCCTACTTCTGTTCCAATAATTTTAAGATGTCCGCAATACTTCAATCCTACCTGGATTTTCTGGAAGCAAATACTGGGTTTGTAGTTTACTATTTTGTTTGTTTCAGCAAATATGTATAGATTGAAGTTTAGTTTAACCATGAATGAAAGAATAGGCATATTTTATCTTCATCCATATTTTAGGGCAACCCATGACCCAAAGATAAACTCAGCTTCATCAAATGTTTAAAATATAAATCCGCCGCTTACACTTTTATCAATGCTTCTGCTGCCGAGTTTGTGCTTCAGATTCAATTTCGAAAAGATACTTTGGAACCTAGCATGAGATGAATTAAATGTGCTGCATTTGATAATAAATGGATAATCAAACTAGTCTTAGACTTAGTGCAATGTACAACTCTACATTTTGGGGGGAGGGGGTTGTGCCTTCAAGTCAGTGTAGATTCTTGGCAACTATCTGGACAAGTCCCTGCAGTATTTATTTTGTGGATTCATAAGCTGCCTATCCAAGTGCTCCGTGAGGTAGGGCAGAGTAATCCAAAATTACCATACGAGTTCTCATGGCTGAGCCTGGATTTCCTTGGTTGTGGTCTAATTGCTTAAAGCCCCTCCACTCAGGTTTCACTATACGAATCATTCACCCCATGGTGTAAACTGCTCAAAGCTGGAAATCTAGCCCCATTGCTATTTTGCTGATAAACCACCACACTATATGAAAACCAAAGAAGTCCAACAGGGATATAACAACTAGAAAATAAAAATCTGGAGTCAGGAGCTGAGGTAGCTTTGTTCTGAATGATGAGGAAATAGAAGGGGATGAGGGAATAGAAGGGGAACTTACCAAATTTGCAGATGATACTAAGCTGGCAGGAATAGCTAACACCCTAGAAGA